>JALGQZ010000007.1:13879739-13908849 GCA_023105745.1 Austropuccinia psidii | reverse complement strand
CATCTTTTCTGAAATCAAAAATGATGAATTTTGAATATATGCATGACTTATGAGTTATGCATAATTCAGAATTCATTTTTAAGATAATTGTGGCCTATTTGGGTATGTAAAATATACCTCAAGGCTGACATTCCCTCCCACCAAAAAATAGAATTGTACTACAATTTTATCAATGGTATAAAGAAGAAAAGGCCTCAAAGGGGGTTAATGTCCACTGTCCAACCTCTTTACATTACTCAGATAAAGTAATTTAAAGCACATTTTATACACATATTCAGGCTTGTGACCTTCTTTCATGTCTAAATCTTCTTGAGAGTTTATCTGAGTCAGGTATTTCTGATTCTGCCAGTCATTCATCTTCATGTACTGGATTTCTATATATGACAAGATATTCTCTTTGATTTTTACCCCTAATTCTCCTTTCTTTAATGGCTTTCTTTATCTTTTGGTCTTAATTCTGTTCCACTGGTGGTACAGTTAAAAGAGTTGGGTTCCTTAAAGGAAACAATTTATTATCAGCTGGTTAATAAGGTTTTATCAAGCTGACTGGAAAGGTGGGGTGTTTATTTTCCAATTCACCACTCAATTCCACTTGACTGCATTGGTTCCATGTAAGGCTACAATAACAAAAGGTCCTACATAAAAATCTTTACGTTTCTTTGGGCCTTTGATATGATTAAAATTCAAGGTTGAAACTAGAACTAATTCCCCTTCTTTATGACTCTTGTCCCACTTCTGTTTTGCATAATCAAAAGCATCATCCATGCTTTGTTTTTCATTATTTTTCACTTTATCAAGCATTATCTTGAAGCTGGAGGCTGTAGGATGAATGTCAATCAAGTCTTTCCTCAGTGTGTCTGCTTGGAGTGTTGGATTCCATCCTTTTCCAAACATAGCAGGAGTTTGACCTGTGTAAGAATGGACTGATGTCTTATATTCCAATTCTAATGCAGGTATAAGAGTGCACCAGTCATGGGTAAAGCCATCTGAGTCTTTGACTTCTAACCCATAAGCACAAAATCTCCTGATCATGTCTTCTAAAGTTTGCACCATCCTCTCTGCTAGCCCATCTGTTTGAGGATGATATGCTGTAGAGAATGATAAATTAGTGCCAAACAATCTATGAAGATTGGTCCAAAGTGCAGATGTGAACTTGGGATCTCTGTCACTTATGATATTCTTAAATAATCCTGTATGAGAAATAACTCTACTCCATAGAAGAATACCTGTATCCATAGCAGTTTCATCTTTATGGCATGGTAAGAATATGGAAGTTTTGCTATATCTGTCTACAATGACTAAACAAGCATTATAGCTTTTTTCACCACTTGGAGGAAGTGCTGTGACCCAATCCATGTGAAGAATGTCCCAAGCGTATTTCGGTTCTTGAAGATGGATCATAAGTCCAAATATCTTGACTGTAAGCCTGTTTGCTTTTTGACATCTGTCACAGGTATGGCAATATTCAATGGTTTATTTTGTCCAATATTTCCACCATGCACATTTTTCACTTTTGCAAGTTTTCTGTCCTCTGACAGGTGTCCAGAGTATATGCTATCATGGCATTCATGAGGAATGGTATTTATAAGCAATCTGTAACATAATTTCATCACACAGGAATGTTTGGTTCTATGGTAAATAATCCCATCAAACAAGTGAAAACTTCCTTCAGAATAGGAATTTTTCCAAACTTCATCCAGTGCATTGACTAAGGATGTATTTTTGCAGTCTTTATCTAACAAATAAGTCAAGATATGGCAATTCATGTGTTGCTTATAAGATTATCTGACTTCTTCAAAGAATTCAGTCCCAATATCAGTTATGTTAATTCCTTCAATTGGAATCTGTGGTTTAGCTTCCAAAGGTACATAAGCTGGGTTATCAGGAGTGTTGGCTAATTCCCACCTGCTAAGTCCATCAGCATTCTTCTGAATGTTTCCTACTTTATGAACTATAGTCATGTTTCCTCTATATTCTTGAATGGCTATTTGCCATTTCAACATACGTCTATTGGGAGTTTTCATGTTAAGAAGTGATTTCACGGCATTACAGTCAGTTATCACTTCAAAAACACTGCCATCAAGATAATAGTGTAATTTCTCAAGTGTTCATAATAAGCATAATCACTCCATTTGGCTTGCACCATATCTGGTTTCTGTTGGTTTGATTTGTCTTGAGATGTAACAAACTTGTCCTTCTGTAGGTTTGTCATCAATAATTTGAACTTGATGTAGGGCTGCCCCTAATCCATCTCCACATGCATCAATGTACAATTTAAAAGGAATATTCCAGTCCGGCATGAGGAGTAAAGGTTCTTCTGTAAGAGCTTTCCTTATCTTGTCATAAGATTTAATTCTCTCCTGTGTCATCTCAACTACTGTTTGTTGATCACAGATTCTATAGAGTGACTTGGCTAGAATTGCAAAGTCTTTCAAGCTTTTCCTATAATAACTGGAAACTCTGAGGAAAGACATCATTTCTTTTTTATTCTGGGGAATTTGCCTAAGTAACACTGCTGCCACTTTGTTTTTGTCATTACCCAAGCTTAAGCCAGAAACAACATGTCCTAATGCTTTGATTTCTTCAAAACCAAATTGCATTTCTTGAGTGAAATTTTCATATTCACTTCTGCAACTTTGTGAAGTACTCTTGCAAGTCTTTCAAGGTGTAAAGACCATGAATCAGAACATATGATAATAACATCAATATAAATGACAAGCCATCCTTCAGATAATTCTGTGGGAAAGATGGTATTCATCACTCTTTGATAATTGGATTGAGCATTTTTAATGCCAAATGGCATTCTAAGATACTCATAAATACCACAGTGAGTGATAATTATAAGTAATTTCTTAGCTTTAGGCGTCAAAACATTTTGACCCCAAATTGTATATAAATTTGCCCATGAGGATGATTTAAACTTTGGGTCTCTATCACTAATGATACTTCTAAAACAACCAGAATGAGATATTACTCTGTTCCAAATTAGAAGACCTGTATCCATAACTGTGTCATCCTTTTGAAATTGTACAGATATTGGAGCTTTTCTGTATCTGTCTACAACAACAAGACATGCATTGTAACCTTTTTCAACACCATGTGGTAAGGAAGTTACCCAAGCCATATGAGCTACTTTCCATGGGGTACTTGGCTCCTGGATATGGATAATTAAACAAAATCTTTTACCATTAGCTTCATCATTCTTTTAAAACCTGTCACAACTATTATAGTATTCAATGACATTTTTGCTCCAAGATGTCCACCAAGCACATGTCTTAATTCTTTCCATTATTCTGTCTTCAGACAGATTTCCAGAATAAATGTTTTCATGGCACTCTAGTAATATTGTGTTAATAAACATCCTACTACATAGGAGCATTACACATGTTTTTTTAGACCTGTGATATAAGATAACATTAAATAAATGGAATCTTCCATTATCATTTGATGTTTTCCATATATCACTGAAAGAATTAGCCAAAACTGTATCTTTGCAATTATTTTCAAGTATAGAAGTAGAACTATGGCAATACCTATCTAGCTTAAAGCTTTCCCTAGCTTCTTTAAAGAATTCTGTTCCTGCATCTGTGATTTTAGTTCCTTAAATTGGAATTTGAGGTTTATATTTTCAGGAACATAAGCAGGATTTTCAGGCGTACTGGGTAATGCCCATCTACTCAAGCCATCATCATTTATGTGAATATTTCCAGCTTTATGTACTATGGTAATATTTTCTATATACTCCTATATAGCAATATTCCATCTTAACATGTGTCTGTTTGGGTATTTTGTGTTAAGAGGTGATTTTATGGCATTAAGATCAGAAATTACCTCAAAAACACTACCATAAAGATAATATTCAAGCTTCTACAAGGCCCACACAGGGCAAAGGCACTCAATTTGACTTAATTCATATCTAGCCTCAGTAGGTTTTTTTTTGAGATAAAACAAGCTGGACCTTCATAAGGCTTGTTGCTGACAGTTTGAACTTGATGAAGAGCTGCACCTTGAGCTTCACCAAATGAATCAATATACAGCTTTGAAGGAAATTTCCAGTCTGGAATAAATAATAATGGTGCATTTTTTAAGGCATAATTGATCTTTTCATATGCTTGAATCCTTTCTTGTGTCATTTCAGAGACAGTTTGTTGATAAAAAAACGTGTACAATGATCTGGTATGGATCGAAGAATCATTAAGTTGTTTCCTGGAATAACTAGAAAACTTTGAGAAAGACATAATTTACTTCTTGTTCAGGGGAATTTGTTTCAATTAGACTTAAGCCACTTTGTTCTTATCAACACCAAGGCTTATTCCTGAAACTACATGTCCTGGAGTGTTGAGCTCATGAAAACAAAAATTACATCTTTTAAGTGATATTTGAAGAATCTTCTTAGTTACTAATTAAAGTCTCTCTAAAGGTAATTTCTAGGTTTCTGAAAAAATGATAATTTTATCAATATAAATGATTAACCATACCTCTGATAATCCATTTGAAAAGATTGCATTAATCATTCTTTGATAATTAGAGGGTGCATTTTGAATTCCCAAAGGCATCCTCAAGTATTTATAAATACAACATTGAGAAATTATTTGCAATAATTTTCTAGCATGAGGTGTCAAAATATTGTAATGAGAGCCTTTAAGAGCATCCATGGAAGTGATAAATATTGCTTTAGATAATTGAGTCAAAGTCTCATGGATTCTAGGAACTGGATACCTTTTTGGAATGGTGTAGGTATTCAATGATCTAAAATCACCAACTATCCTTGATTTATCATTATACCAAGTTATGATTACAGGGTTTGTGAGTTCAACTTCCTCATTGTGTCCAATCTTTCTAAGAACTCTCAGTTCCATCAGATCATTAATGTTAGTTTCTAATGCTTCTTTAGCTCTGGGGCTAGCTGGGTAATCTGGTCTTCTTAAAAGTGGAGGGTAAGGTCTTTCCACATTAAGAATAATTTCCAATTCATCACCTGTAATAGGCCCTAGTGGCTCATTATCAGAAGCAAAGGCTTCTCTATATTGAAATAAGATTTCAATAAGATGTTCCTTCATTTTTAATGTTAATGCAGAACTTATTTGGTCTTAAATCAATTTATATGCCATAACTAATTACTTATTCACATTTTTCACTTGTCTTATCAAAATTATTTCTCTTTTCTCTAGAGGAAAGGCAAATGTTTGTCTTTAATTTTCCCCTATAATGAAATATTTGTCTTTATTATTATTAACATCAATACCATAAATCTTGAAATAATCATTCCCAAGTATAAAATGTTGTGAAGTGCAGTTATTCATAAAAAAAAAGTCAACTTTCAGTCTGGAAATTCCTGCAGGGTGAGGAAATATCATTCCTGATTCAAGAATGCCCATAGGCTAAATATGCTGGCTAGCACTTGTGAAACTTATACCTTCAATTGGCATCAGTTGCTCTTGGCAATTGGTACAAATTCTTTCAAGATAATTGTTACCAACACAAGTGCAGAAAGAACCTGAGTCAATATTTATATTGCCTCCTTTTTGTTATCACAATATTAGTGATGGACAATGACCCAGCTGTATAACCTTCACCTCTATCAGGCTTAGTTTTCTGCATTTTGGCATCTTGAACATTTGTGAGATCCATACATTCATCACTATATCTTCATAAGTGAGTATTCACTTCTGTGACTTCAAAGGATACATTAATGTTCTCCATACTAAGTTGGTCTGGTCTTTCTTTGGCTTCAGAAGGCTTGTCAGGCTGAGTCTATGATAAAGGTGTATGATTGTATTTACAGGCTTTAACAATTACTGTGACACAGTAAAAATGGTAATAAAAAGATTTGTTGATTGTAATAAGGGCTTAAAATAAGATAATAAGGGCTTTACTACAATGGTATAGTGGTGCTGAGCGCTGCTGAAAGCCCTGGGTGCAGTCTTACCAGCTGGATTACTATGATAGGAACTACAATACTTAATTTTAAAGTATAACCTGGTTATTTTTCAAGAGAATAACTGTTTCTGACTGTTCTACTACATAGGAATTCAAGAGCAGGATGGTAATTCCATTTCTGGCAGTGAAAAGGCCTCTTTTTATCCTGAAATGAAGTGAAAAGGCTGCTAGACCTTTTCATGTAGAGGAAGTAAAGATTTTTAACCCTCAAGGACAGGATTGTGGCTTTCAAAAGGCCTGTATAGCCTGTATTGGGCTCAGATGTGGTTTTGAAACCACATCTGGGCAGTTTTCACCAATACAGGGTGAAAACTTTCATCTGGGGACCACACAGCCTGATTCTGATGTGTATGACATGTAGAATGCTGTACAGAACCTGTATGGGACCCGAGTATTGAATGGACTATGAGTTATTAAAGTAAAAACAAGCTTCCTTGTCTGTTTTACACCTCATGATCATGGTTATGGGATATTATCCCATGGTAAGGCTGTATTGGCCAAACTGTGGGCTTTTGGCCTTAAAACAGCCAAAACTTTGTTGGTTTTTGAGATATCAACCTCATAATTGGTTCAGTGTGTATCCCTGTATGTGCTCTACACAATTGTACCTCATTTGATATGGTTATTGTTAAATATGGCAAAGTTATACCATGTACAGGAGTTTTGTACATATGCATGCTTTAGGCAAAAGGCTGCATTGGGCTTGTTTGCCTTATACCTTTTTCTCTAGATGAGATATTGGAAATTCAATGGCACCATCAGATAGCCCTGATTGTTCTCTTTCCAAAAAGTCCCCACTTTAGGTATCTCACACTAAAACTGTAGAGGTTAGATGAGAGGGGAATATTTTATTCACCCT
Source organism: Austropuccinia psidii (assembly GCA_023105745.1). Lineage (NCBI taxonomy): Eukaryota > Fungi > Basidiomycota > Pucciniomycetes > Pucciniales > Sphaerophragmiaceae > Austropuccinia > Austropuccinia psidii. The sequence continues at coordinate 13,902,050 of JALGQZ010000007.1, read as the reverse complement.
TATTTGGCCTGAACTTGGCCATACCTTCTGTAATACTGGTTCTAGCTAAGTTTGGCTGGTACCATTGTATAGCCCTGAATTAGAGCTTCACTTTGAATACCCATTTTAAGGGGTTAAGCCTCTTGCTCTGTATTTCAGATGAGAGGTGAAAATTAAGGTTTATGCTCAGCAACAACTTTGAGCAGGAATAACTTTTTTATTCTTTGTCCTATGATGATGGGACTTGTATATTTGAAAATAGGTGAGTCTCCTCTTTCCTTTGATACCTTTTGAGCTAATTTAGCTCAGCTCCATTTTTGTTGTTATCTTGGGTTTACCATTGGTTTAAGGTATTTGGCCGTCATGCTTGTGCTCTGGTTTTGAGTCACAGGCTGACATATGCTCCCTCTAAAAAAGGCTCATCATTGATGAGACTTTCAGTCCTCCTAGAGGCTCTGAATTTCCTTCAATGAAGGTTTCCATCTGGTATGGCATCTTCTGCCAACTACTTGTCCTTATCAGCTGTCTGGTTCTTGAATCTGGCTAAGTACTGTCTCTGATCCTTACCATTAAGTCTGATATTCCTGGCCTTTGTGATTTTCTTCACTGGTCCCAGGGAATCCTCCACTTCCACTATTTCTGGTGGTGTGGGGTTCTTCTTCCTGGAGGGGAGTTTACCTCTGTCTGAAAGTATGGTTTTACTGAACTGACTGGAAAGACTGGGTGTTTCCTGGAAAATTCCTCTGTGAGTTTGACTTCCACTGAATTCTTCACTGTCAATTCAATGATAGTGAAGGGCCCTACAAATGAGTCTCTCATTTTCTTGGGTCCTTTGAGATTATTAAAGTTCAGTGTATACACTAACACTTGGTCCCCTTCTTGAAAGTCAGGTTCCATGAGTGATTTGTCCCACCTATGCTTATTATATTATTTTTCCTCAGCTATGCATTTGGATGCTGTTTCACAAGCTCTCTTCCACATTTCAGGGAAATCCTTGGCTATGGGATGGAGGGTCAGAAGATTTTTCTTCAAGTGATCCACAGGCAATAGGGGATTCCACCCTTTTTCTGCCAGTGCAGGTGTTTTCCTGGGGTAGAGTGCTGACTTGTGTTATAAGCCAGTTGGACTGCTGGCAGAAGGGTAACCCAGACATGGGTGTAACCTTCATGGTCCTTATATTCCATGCCATAGGCACAGAATCTTCTAAGGATTTCCTCCACTGTATGGATCATCCTTTCGGCTAATACATCTGTTTGTGGATGGTAAGCTGTGGACAATGCAAGCTTGGTACCAAGCATGTCATACAAGTTTTTCCAAAACTCAGACGTGAACTTTGGGTCCCTATCACTAATGATGATCTTAGGGACTCCACAGGTAGATATGATGTTGTTCCAGAATAACAGAGCAGTATCCATGGCTGTGGCCTCCTTGTGACATGGTAGGCACCTCATACTTTTTCTGAACCTATAAACTATGATTAAGCAGGCATTGAAGTTCTCCTTTCCTCCTGGTAAACGTCCTGTAACCCAGTCCATGTTGATGGTTTCCCATGGGTGTTTGGGTTCTTCTATGTGTTTAAGTAACCCATACTTCTTCCCATTTTTCCTATTTGCCTTTTGGCATCTTTCACAATTGTTGTTGTATCCACTCAACTCTTTTTCCCATTTGGGCCACCAAGCAGTGCTTGCTACCATTTCTTTGGTCCTGTCTTTACTCATGTGTCCCATATAGGGGCAGTCAGCACATTCCTGCAGGACCAAATATATATGGTCTCTGTCTATTATTGTTAGTGCACTAGTGTGCTTCTCTCTATGGTAGAGCAGGCCATCTATAAGGAAAAATTTGTTTTCCTTATAGTCCCTCAACCAGGGTTCCTCTAACTGGGATTCCAGTTCTGGGCTCCTGTACCTTTGTTGAAGGAGTTGCACCAATATTCCACATTGTTTGTGTTTGGCATATGTCTTCATCACTGCATTGAGGAAGTCATTATGCAGCTCTGAGGAACTTACTCCCAATATGGGAGTTTCTGTTCCCTCTGAGTCAGTGTTTGCACTGTCTGGGGTACCACTTTCTGGGGCCCACTCAGAAAATCTGAAGTTTGTCTTCCTGTTTATTTCCATGAAATGGATAAGAATTTTAGCTGCTACTTTAGGGTCATAAGCTGGGTTGCTTTTGACATTATCCAGTCGCCATCTGTTGAGGCCATATGCATTGGTATGACTTCTACCTTCTTTGTATATGAGGGCCATGTTCCCTCTATACTCTTGGATGGCTATTTCCCACCTCAACATGTGTTTATTGGTAGTCGTCATGTTTAGTAAAGACTTCAAGGCTGTGCAGTCTGTGTAGACTTCAAAGACTGCACCCTCCAAATAATAATGGAGTTTCTCTAGAGCCCAGACTAAGCATAGAAATTCAGTCTGGGTGGCCCCATACCTGGCTTCTGAATCTTTGAGCTGCCTAGAGATGTAGCATATTACTCCCTCTCTTGGTTCACCATCTACAATTTGTCTCTGGTGAAGGGCTGCTCCTAAGCCTTGGCTAAATGCTGCATCTATTTATAGCTTGAATGGTAGTTCAAAGTCAGGAAAGATGAGAACAAGTTCATTTGTGAGTTCATATTTGATCCTCTCATATGCATCCCTTCTTTCCTTGGTTATTTCAAAAACTACATCTTTGGAACATAACCTGTATAAACTACTAGTTATGTGGTCAAAATGTTTGATGTGTTTTCTATAGTAGCTAGCAAACCCAAGGAAAGATTTCATCTCTTTGATTTTTCTTGGTACTGGCCTTTGCAGTACTGCTGCTACTTTGTTCTGTTCAATTTCCAGACTAAAACCTGAGACTTTATGTCCTAGAGCTAGTAGCTCTTGTTGGCCAAAATTGCACTTTTTAAGTGAAATTTTCAGACTTATGGGTGTGCATTTACTTAGCACTCTGTCTATGCATTGCACATGGTCTTCCCATGTCTCTGAGTATATAATGATGTCATCAATATATACTACCATTCAGCTTTCCGATTTCTCTTCTTGAAATATGGTGTCCATCATCCTTTGGAAATGGGCTGGTGAATTCTTGATGCCAAATGGCATCTTGGTGTACTCATATATGCCCATATTACATATGATCCTGAGTAATTTCATGGAGTTTTGTTCAACTCCATTCTGGTGGAAGTCTTTCATACAATCCATTTTGGTTATGTATTTGGCTTTTGCCAGTTTGTCTAAGGCATGAGGTATCCTGGGTATAGTGTACCTGTCAGCTCTTGTGTAGTTATTCAGAGCTCTGAAATCTCCGCACAGACTAGACTTGCCATCATTCCAGGTGATCAGGACAGGAGTGTTAATTTCCAATATTTCATTGTGTCCAATCTTCCTTATGACATCTATGTCCAGGGGTTTATTGATATGTTTTACAATTTCATTCCTGTTTTCTAGACTTTCTTGGTAAGGAGGTCTCCTGAGCATGGGTGGATAAGGTCTTTCCACATCCAGATATATTTCTATATCATGGCCTTTAATCTTGCCTAATGGTTCTTCACCAATGGCAAATGCTGGTCTATTCTTTCTCAGCATTTTCAGTAAGCTTAGTCTCTGTTTACTGGTGAGGGTAGTGCTAAACTGTTCCTCTATGAATTCATTCAGTAGTTCTTCAAGAGGATCTTGGGCAGATATCTGGTATATATCAAGTGAAAATTTCTTTTACTTGTTGGTACCAATGGTAATGTGCCTGTTTTTACTATTGTAAATATCTATGCCATACATCCTCTGGTAATCTGTTCTCAGCAAAAGCCCTTGGATTTGGGCATCATCCAGCACAACAAACTCTGGGTTAATTCTGATGTTACCTTTCCTATGGGGTACAATTATCTCTTTGATAATTGTTCCAATGGAATTAATCTTCCCTGAAGCACTTTTGAAGTTCTTTGTCTTGGTTGGCAAGAGCTGTTTTTTCCAATTTGGGAAGTAGTTGTCCAGATAATTCCTGGTCACTATGGAGCAGTGTGCCCCACTGTCAATGATCAATGGGTGTTGAGCATTGTCAATGCAAACAGTCATTTTTGTGGCTGTCCCATGTATTTATGCCATTCCTTTCATTGGTGTGACCAGGAATGTCTGTTCATCTTGTATCTGTTTGCACAAGCTTTTATTGGCAGTGTCTTGTGGCATTCCTGCATCCAGCTTTATGTCCTGAATTTCTAGTGGGGTTTCCTCTTGGTATTCCACTAGGAATTTTTCTCTTGCATCTTGTTTTTCCTCAGATTTTTCTCTTATGGAATCTTCCATAGAGTCTGATTCAAAATCCTTTGTTGGGGATTCCTCCTCTGAGACTTTCTCAATGGCATAGACTTTTTTCTTTGCCTGTGGACAGTTGTTGGCATAGTGGTCTGTTGAACCTCACTTGTGACAAGAATTTTTCTTCTTTGCCATTTCTGCCACCCTTTCTCTGGTTTTGTCTTTAAACCCTACCCTGAAAGGTTGTTTCTCTTTGAAACCACTGCTTTTATATGGGGTGTATTTCCCTATATTAGTTCTTTTCCTTACATCTTATAAGGTATTTGCAATGTCATCTAGAGTGCAATTGTGGTTGCATCTGCATTTACTGCATTCTCTAGTTCTCCTGGAATTTGTGTCAGGAGTTTTTAATTCCTCATCTGAATTTTCATTTGAGGATCAATGGCTTTAACTCTTTTAGACTGTCTGAGACACCACTCACATGGATCTCTGTCCACAGAGTATTTGTTATTTTCAAATTACATGGTCTTTTGCCATATTCAAGTACCATCTCTGTCCTTTTGGATGATTTGACTCTTCCACCATGGCCGGTTTCTTCTGCCATGGATTTCTTTTATTTCTGTGTACCATATACTAGCATGTCCTTTAAATGCTGTATTAAGTCTAGAAGTAATCCAGTAGTCTGGTATGCTTGGTACATCAATGAAGAGTCCATCAATATAATCAATGAGTTTCATATGATCATATTCTCTGGTTCCAGGGAATTTGGGCCAGCTTGAGGCCTCAGGAATCTGTTTCAAGGCTTCCTCCTCTTAATAAGACATATTATATCCCTCCTGGTATTGTGATGGAGATATTGCCTTATTCATCATCATGGCATCTGGTTTGATGTCATCTTGGTGATATGGATTATCCATAACATGGCCTTGTGATTGGGTATTCATGCTATGGTAGACTGTCAGGGTGAGTCTATGTAGAAGCTTAAAAACGGTAAATACAAGCTAGTACTATGACTGTGACACGTCAAAATAAGTAATAAAAAAATTCTTCAGGTCCTACTGCTACGTGGTAACAGTGGTGATGAGTCTATTGAGGACCTGGGTTGCAATGTTCTAATATCTTTGACTGTAAAGAGACACTACAATAATTATATTTAACTATATCTTTAAGTATTCTAAGGACACTACTGATGATTAACAGTCTTGTCACGTAAGAATATATAATAAAAAGATAAGATGAGGATTTTTGAAGGCAAAAACCCTTCTTTTTATATCTTTCAAGACTGTCAAGAGTTATTTACTCTTCACACGTCAGAGGAGTGAAAATTTTCACTCCATTGGCCAGTCTGTGGTTCTGGATCCTCAATTCTGACGTCAGTAGAGGCAGAATTGTGGTTTTGGGACCACAAATGATCATTCTGGATCAATACAGGATGAAAAAACTTTTCACCTGCCACGTCAGCACTTGGATGACGTTGTTCTGGTGTTTGTATGACTAATACTAGTCATTCTGGGCGGGTTTAAGCTTTGAACAACCATTATTTTGAGTATTAAGACTGTACTGGTTGGTACAGGTTTGGTACAGGCCAGTATTGGCCAAAAAACTTCCAACCAAGATATCTTGGTCAGTTTTTGAGATATCAAGAAACTAAGAGCACAGAATTGAAGGGCTTAATGAGCTCTTCAATTTGGTATGCTTCATGTTTACCCTTCTTTAAAATAGCAAAAGTTATAAGGGTTTTAAGTTTTTGGATGTATTTTTGTACATCAGTATGAGGCTTCAAAAACTTCCATACCAGATATCTTCTTCAATTTGGAAGATATCTGTATTCTGATGATACAGTTTTGTAGGGCTTGATTAGCCCTACAGTTTGGTATGTGACACTGTACAGTTGTATGAGTGTATGCCAAAGATACAGGGGTTTGTTTATTTTCTTATTTTCAGAATATCTGTATTTTGGTTATTAAACCTTTGAACCAAGATCCCTCAGTCAATTTAAGAGATACAGAGGTCTAAGGTGTCTCAAATTAAAGCTCTTGTTGAGATCTTTAATTTGGTTATACTTTTGTACAGTTTTGTACAAGCCCTCTTTGACTTTCAGGGGGGCTTGGTTTTGAAAATGAGGTTATATGGTATCTCCAGTTGTAGTGGTGTTACAACAACATGGATGATATCATTGTGTAGCTCTCTATGTGAGCTTTAAGAAAAATACCATTTTGGTATAGGATAACTTAAATATGCATAAGTTAGATGAGAGGTGAAAATAAGGGTTTTGACTTGTTTATTCTCCTCTAGGTTTCCTTATTCTGTTTGGATAAGGTTGGTGTTTAATGTAAGAGGGTTGTTTTCTCTTAATTATTACCTGTATTGACTATGTTTGTTCAATACTTGTCATACCATTATTTATGGTATGTTGGATGTCATGCTAGTGCTCTGTTTTGAGTCACAGGCTGACATAGACATTAAACAGTTTGTTTATGTCTTAATCCAGACAATCCCTTTCCCTTTTGCTGAAATCTTGTTCTTCAAAGACTATATTCAGTCTTTTGTTGGTTTCTTCAGAAGCGTTGCTCAATTGAGAATGTCCTTCTTGAAGGTTTTTAACAATTTTGTCCATGAAGGCTGTCAATATTTTCATCCTCTCATGGCTTTCTTCAAGTTCTGCAAACTGCTTTTGAGTTTGCTCAGCATATTGGGAAATTTGTAACCACAGTGCATCACTGTGGAGGTTACTCTCAGGTGTGACAACATTATGTTCAATCTGAGTGGGGGTAATATTTCTATTAAAAGGACTACTGATTCTAGAGTTATTTACAGCTTCCTTTGGTTCTTGTGCACTTCTTTCACCAAATCCAACAGCTTCTGGATCATTGGGTCTGACTCTCTCTTCTTCTGGCTGAATGTGGTCTTGTTTTTGCCCTTGCATCCGTGTCTTCTCCTGGAAACTTCCTGGGATTGTGAATAATGGTGGCTCTTGGCCACTGATCTGATGGTTTCTGAATGGTTTGAAGCCATTGGAGAGCTTATTTGGCCTTCTCCTTGTGAGACTTAAGGAATCTGAGTATGCCCTGTGTAAGGTGTGGATATGAAACTTTGATTAAAAATCAAGTACTTTTCCTGTCCTCAAAATTTGTATAAGGTAAAATTCAATTAAAAATAGTAATAAATATTATTTTTAAGAGGAAACACGCCAAATTTATTGTTTATAACTTTATTAGTATAAAAAAATATTATAAAGATTTATTGTTTTACCAACAATAAAAATTTATCCAAGAAAATACTCTACAAGAGATATTTTAAGGCTACAAAAGAAATTTCTTCAAGAGCAATTTCAATTGGAATGAATTGAGCAAAGAGCTGCAAGCAATTAATTAAAGAAAGAAGTCTTTAAAAAGAGTATTAAAGAGAAAAAACCCCCAAAAGTGACCAGAGTGAATTTGGAAACAAAGTGACAAAGTTTACAGTGATGAAAGATGCTTTAATTCACTTTTGGGGTGGTTCAGGGGTAAAAATAATTATAAAAGTTACAAACAATGATTATAATGACTTTTTCACGTGGTTAAAAGGTTTAAAATGATTTGATAAAGGTGGTTGGAATCTTTTATTGATTGGTTTAACAATGTTTAAACTAATTATAAAAGGAAAAGATTCTAACATGAAGAGAAAAGTGGGGCAAAGAAGACATTCTTTTATAGCCATCAATTCTCTTACTCCAAAAGTAAAATTTACTCTTGTCAGTCGTGAAAAACAGTCTGACAACAGAAAAGCTAATTATGGCATCATTGAACCCTGGTTTAGACCAAAAAGGGCTGGTTTAAGCCATTTTTAGCCATTTTAGACCCTTAAATCAGCCATTACTATAGCAATACCAGGCCTAGGGCCTTCAAAGCAAGTAAGAATGTGTGTCAGAGTTGTAGAAACCAGTTAAAACTGTTTTTACTATGATTGTTTTATCTTAAGCGTAGTTTTACCCTCTTGGCAACAGCTAAAACTACCCCAGTTGGTATCAAAACCTCATCATCAATTGAGTCCACAGACCCTGTAGCTCAATTCCAGGCCAAAAGTGATGAACTTTTGCGTAAATTTTGACATCCCACGCCTGTCAGCAAGTATTTTGGGGGTCTAGCTCCCCTTTAGAGCTGGAGTTCCTTTTCCCCCCCAAATTTAATCTTTCCAATTTATTTTTCCTTTAATTCCTCATCATGTATTATACTTATAGTTTACATATGTAATTCAATTCAATTGTACAGTACAATACAATAATAATTGACACCTCATATGTAAATCAAAGTTCACTTATGTAATACACATGCACATTTTGACATTTCAATTGAATTCAATTGAAAATACTTCAATTCCTCATAACTTCTAAACTAAACACAACACCTCAATTTTAACACAAAATTTGATGGTTAAAACCACATGTGGTGTGAATTAAATTAAAGTTTTGAGGATTTTCAACTTTTGTATTGAAAATACTAAAAACTTAATTTAAGCTTATTTAGAGTTGAGTTACAAGAATTTCACTCAGAGGTGACCCCACCTGATTTTTTATGAGGAATCCAATGGTGAAATAATTTTTATATGTTTATGTATTGGATAAAAAGTTATAATAATTTTTATTTAACTTCTTTCCAAATTTATATATTTTTTCACAATTTTGTTAAAATTTCATTTTTACTTAATTTTTTCAAGTATAAATGTAATTTTGCACTTACAAAATTTAATGTATTTTTATTTTTATATTGTAATTAATTTTTTTATCTTTAATATAATTTTATATTTATATTTTGATTTTCATTTTAATAATATAAATAAACTTATTTTGTTTATATTAATATGTTATTTTTGTATTTGTGGTCTTTTGGGTATATGAAATTACCTCTAAGGCTCACACCCTGTCTGGGTAAGCTGTTCTTCTATAGCTTGGATAGTGGGTTGATTCTCCCTTATCCTGTTTGCCCTCACCTCCAGGAGTCTGAACTGCCTGGTGGGATTCCAACCTTTGGTGATGACCATAAGGCCTCTGAAGTCTATCTCTTTGAGACAAATTTTCTGGAAACTTGCTCCGAGTTCTGCCCAGTGGGATGCCAGGTTGAACCTCTTGTTGTCCATGCTCCATTGAAATAAATCTTTGAGGATTTGGTGGAGCTGAAGAACTTGATCCATATCCTTACAGTCCTCTGGTTTGAGGTTTCTGTTTGATTGGAATGTGAATGGCAGAATGGGTATGATTTCCCTAAATGTCTTGCCATCCACCACTGTGTCCAAGGTGTCCTCTTCCAGGTCTTCTGGTTCTGAAAAAGCCTTCCCTGTCCTCTCGTTGGCTCCTTTGGAAGCCAAAGTTTCTGAGGTGTACAGGTGACATATCAGTGTTTGCAAGCATTCAAAAACTTTATGTTCTTAGGGTATTTACCTTTGACTGTGCCTTGTACAAATTTGTTGTCTTCTTATTTTGGCAATTTACCTTTAGAGGTTACAAGTGCGTTAATTATGGTAATCTTCCCTGTACAAGTGGTTAAGTTTTGTTTACCTTGTATTGAAGCAGAGTTTTGTGGCTTTCTATTCCTCTGAGTGGAAATGGGTGTCCACTTCTTTGCTGTTATCAGGCCTTCACTGTGCCTCTTTCCCTTGCCCTTGCTTCCCTCTGGTTCTGAGTGTGTCACTGGTGTGTTGGCCTGTGACTGGGATTTGAGTGGTATGTAGTTTTCTTCCACTGAATCAAAACAGGAAAAGAGGGCTTGATGTCAGTTAAGACTTCTTAAAATTCTGTTTTCACGTCTAAGAATGGCCTCTGGGCTTATATGTTACTACAATATACCCTTGTATAATAACAGTGTAATTGAATTAACAATTTCATGTCAGAAATACAGCTTACAGATATCTGGCACACTGTTTGTATGCCAGTATCTCACAGAATAGCTTGTAATTAGCAAGTATAATCTGATAAAAGTGGTGTGTAAGAGGGTAATTGAATTAACAATACACCCAACCACGCCTCAACTGTTGGTTTTACAGTAGGAGGTGTCCTTGTATTCATTAAAAAAGGACTTTTATTAATGGCTCAAAGTGTTTTTATATGTAAAACATGCCAAAAATAAGGGTTTTTGTGGTGATTGAATTATAATCAACCATGCCACAATTTGATTTAAAGAAGATAGGTAATAGTGGTATGTGACATATACCACTGTAAAAATATGTATAAGATATATATTATATATATTTTTATTAAAAAATATGCCTAAAAAGATAAAAGTATCTGTCATAATTGAGAAAATAAAGGAAAAAACTCACTTATAAGGTCCAAAAAGTTAAAAAAACACAGCCAGGCCCCCAAAGTGTTAGGCTGAGTCTATGATAACAGTGTATGATTGTATTTACAGGCTGTAACTATGACTGAGACATGGTAAAAATGGTAATAAAAAGATTTGTTGATTGTAATAGGGGTTTAAAATAAGATATTAAGGGCTTTACTATAATGATATAGTGGTGGTGAGCGCTGCTGAAAGCCCTTGGTGAAGTATTACCAGTTGGATTACTATAATAAGAACTACAATACTCAATTTTAAATTATAACCTGGTTATTTTCCATGAGTATAGCTGTTTTTGAAAGTTGTACTATGTAGGAATTCAAGAGAAGGATGGGTATTCCTTTTCTGTCAGTGAAAAGGCCTCCTTTTATCCTGAAATGGGGTGAAAAGGCTGCTAGACCTTTTCATGTAGAGGAAGTGATTATTTTTCAATCTCAAGGACACGCTTGTGGTTTTCAAAAGTCCTGTATAGCCTGTATTGGGCTCAGATGTGGTTTTGAAACCACATCTAGGAAGTTTTCACCAATACAGGGTGAAATCTTTCATCTGGGGACCACACAGCTTGATTCTGATGTGTATGATGCCTAGAATGCTGTACAGAACCTGTATAGGACCCCATTATTGAATGAACTGTGAGGTATTGAAGTAAAAACAAGCTTCCTTGTCTGTTTTACACCTCATAATCATGTCTATGGGATATTATCCCATGTTAAGTCTGTATTTGCCAAACTGTGGGATTTTGACCTTGAAACAGCCATACCTTTGTGAGTTTTTGAGATAAAAACCTCAGAATTGGCTCAGTGTGTAGCCCTGTATGTGCAATACACAATAGTACCTCATCTTATTTGGCTATCACTAAATATGGCAAGGTTATGCAATGTAAAAGATTTTTGTACATATGTGTGTTTTAGGCAAAAAGCTGTATTGGGCTTGTTTGCCTTATAAAGTCTGTTCTATATGGGATATGGGGAAATGAATGGAACCATCATATAGGCCTGATTGTGCTCTTTCCAGAACAACCCCACTTTAGGTATCTCACACTAAAACTGTAGAAGCTAGATGTGAGGTGAATATTTTATTCACCCTTATTTGGCCTGAATTTGGCCATAGCTTCTGTAATACTGGTGCTAGCTCAGTTTTTCTGGTACCGTTTGATAGCCCTGACCTAGGGCTTCATTTTGAATACCCATTTGATGGGGTTAAGACTCTTACTCTGTATTTCAGATCAGAGGTGAAAATTAAGGTTTATGCTCAGCAACAACTTTGAGCAGGCATAACTTTGTTATTCCTTTTCCTATGATGATGGGACTTGAATATTTGTAAAGAAGTCATATTTCTATTTCTTTTGATACCTTTTGAGCTAATTTGGCTCAGCTCCATGTTTTGATGGTATCTTGGCTGTACTATTGGTTTATGGTATTTGGCTGTCATGCTTGTGCTCTGGTTTTGAGTCACAGGTTGACAAGGCTCAGAATCACTTTCATGTACAGATAAATCATTTGTTTCTTTTGTGTCATCAGTTGTTTCAATTTCTATCTCATTTATCCTTGTTTTCTTTGGAAAAGTATTAGCCAAATGAGATGTACATCCACATTTATGAGATTTGAAAGGAGCTCTGTCTTGTGTTTTATTTGGTCTTGAAATTGTTTTCCCAGTATTCTTCTTGTCCATTGGGGGTTTATACCAATTTTTACCAATTTTCTTTCTGTTAGTGATGTCTTCCATGGCATTGATATAATATTCTTTAGAACAAGGCTCAATACATCTTCTTATAGCATGCGCAAGGTCACCACCACATTTTCTTAATATCCTTTTATGTACCATTGTTTCAGACACATCAGGATGAAGGGAAGTTAATTTGTCCTTCTGTTTAAGAAAAAATGACATGGGCATGTCCATCTCAATATTGAAAATGGCTTCTTCAAAAGGATTTTCCATTCTGAATGTCAAGGAATCACTTTCCCATTTTGAAATAATTTGTTCTTTCCAGCAAGGCCAGGAGTGTTTACCATGGTCTTGTCTCATTTTATAATACTATTTCTGTTCTGATTTAGTAAGTACTGAGTGTAATCTTGCACTTATGTTTTCATCTTGTATGTTTAAGTCTTCTTTGAACATATTGATTGTTTTCATAACTTCCATATTATTATATTCTCCTTCACCACTGAAGTTTGGCCATTCCTATAATCTGGGAATTTCCTTGAAGTCAAAGCCAGTTTCCACTTCTGAATTTCTGGAAATTGTATTATGTAAGTAATTATTCATGTTAAACACATTTCTGTCAATAATTGGTGGAGACTGTCCTTGCCACTGATTTTTCAGTCATATCTTGTTAATACTTTATTGAAAATATTCTTTCAATTGAAGTCTTGCTTTATCACTTTTTTCCAATTGTTTTTGGAAAAGATCTTCATTGTGAGCAATTGAATTTTCCAAGTTTTGAACTTTTATTCTTGAATCTTTTAATTTTTTAGTAATAAAATAAATAGAATTATCATATTGTTGATTCAGGAAAGGGACTTTTCACTCAATTATTTTACAAATATGTGTTAAAGACAAAATATTTTCTTTATTTACATTTTCTAGACCCATGATTGTCTCTTGTGACTTTTTCACTTGGAAGATTTCTTTACCCAACTTTTGTTGGATGTACTCAAAATTTTTAAACTTTGCCAAAATTCCCTTATTACAAGTTTCAATGTGAGATACAATCTTTACAAGGTCTATTTATTTGGGAAGGATTTATTCATTATTTCCTCCTCCTTATATTTGAATTCCATCAAAGTTCTTTCCATATTGAACACATTGTCCATGGATGTCTTTTCCCTCTTTGGAATTCTGTAATTCTTATGGTGAGTCTTTTTCCATGTGGGTTTTGCCTTTCAGTTTTCCTTTTTCTTTCCCTTCTGATTTCTCTTTGGGGCTTCATTCCCTTTTTTGGAGCTTCCACAGGGCTGTTTTCCTTATTCTGATCCTTGTAAAAAATGCCTTGGTTTTTCAGCCATGTTTTTATCTTCTTGACTTGTCCTTTGCAAGACATGGGTGTTGAACCCTTCAGAAGTTATTGTGCGTTTTCTGGGCCCAAGAGCTTCTTTACTTGAATTCAAGAGCTCATTGTCCCTATCCAAAAGCTGGCAGAAGTTCCCACTCCTTCTGCATTGCTGCCATAAACCAGTTCTGGTATTAAGACTGGTATATTTTCCCTGCTTCCTGTGGAAATTATTTCAGATCTTACAACAGGAATAGCAGTTATTTCAGATTCTAGACTCTCAAGAGGAGTTTCAAAGGTTCTGACTAACCTTTGGGAACTTGTGAAAGTTGTGGCATCCTCAATTTGTGCCTCTCCTCTGGGCTGATGTCCATGTCTTTTAGATTTATGACATAAATGTCCTGGTCCAGATCCATTTGATTACATGGAGTAGTTACTTCCACCTCTATTAGTAGTCATTTCACATCCATTTCAAACAAATTGGACTAAGAAATGGATTAATTTCACTCTCTGGACCTTTCAAGAGTTCTTCTTCAAGTAAACCCCTTGGCACTGGACTAGTTTGAATTTCAATTATTGACTCTGCAATACTAGAGTCAGGAGAGCTTCCTCTTATGGATTAAAATTGATAAAAACAAATAATATAAGTTATTTTATTAATAAAAAATAATAAATTATTAACTCAACTTATTGATTAAAGTTGTTGTAATGTAATTTATGGCAAATCATGTCAAAAATAAAAAAAAGATCTAAAGAGCAAAGAAAAATATTTTTAAGGTCAGATTTTTAACTTTTTGATTATTTTTTTATTTTCTTTAAAGAAATAATGATTATGCAATTAATAAGTTATTAATCAAAATTATATTATTATTCACTTTATGCTAGAATAAATCAAAGAATAAATTCCAGGTATGTAATGTGAAAAAGCCATTTGTTAGACAATAGAAATTTATTCCAAATAGCTCAATACTATATTGTTTCAAAAAGTATTCTTAAGATAAAATAACTTAATTAATATTGTAAATATTATTTGTAATGGATAAGTCCCAAAAAGCCAAAATTAAGCTTAAGTCAAAAAACAATGAAATAAGGTCTCTAATCTGATTTATGTCCCAAAGGTTAGTTAAAATCAGATCCAGGCCCCCAAATGTAAGGTTTGTCTATGAAAACCTTGATAATAGTAACAAATATCAAGGGTACTATGACTTTCCTCAGTAGAAAATATAATATAATTAAATATTATAACCACAAATTAATATAATTCTTGAAGAATAATGTAAAAAAAAAATATTTCAGTTTTATTCAATAATATAATAATAAAAGGATCTTAATAATCATAGTAAATTATAATTATTCTATTTTTATTATAGTCACTGACAGTTATAATAAGATGAATGTATGAAGCTCTTAATTAGACAATTATACATAAAAAAATATGAATATTTATCCACTTATAAATGATATAAATATTTTTTATAAAAGAAAAATCACACACACTGTGCAGAGATAATTCTTATAGAAATCTTGTAAATTAAAAAACTAATACTAGATGAAAAACATATAGAGTTTTAGAGAAAACTTACTTATAATATTTATATAATACAACAATCCAAACAGCAACAATTCTAGTATGAAAGAATGCTTATATGGTAAAAACAAATCAAAAATCAATGTTTTAAAATATCAAATATTGTTTCATGATAAAAAGTAATATTCATGAGTTTTTAAGAAAATTTGTGAATTTTAAAAGATATTTAAGACAATAATTTTATATAACAAAATATATTATTGGTGATTACAACAATAACATGACTTTTATTGTTTAGAATATTGAATTTAAGATCAATAAATAATAAAATACTTAAGAGATACTTTTAATAATAATATGTTATCTTTGATTCAACTTGACCTGTATAAATGTCTAATATGATTGGAATGATAATTTATTATTGGGAAAATAGTGATGTAAATGCTCTTTTAATGCCTGCAGAGCAGCACTCATGATTAATAATAGATATATAGGAAATTCTCAGTTCTAAAATGAAAAACCATTCTTAAAAAGAAGGTTCTTGACTAAAGGTAAATTCTTTTTAATTCCAATTTAAAGCTACTGGTGATATTCTTCACTCCAAATAGATTTAATTCTATTTTGGATTAATTATTTGAAGCTTCAAGATAAAATAGATTTATTTATATTAAATTTAATCACATGAACAACTTAAAAATAAAGTTTCAAGCAGAAATCTCTTGAGCTGAATTTTAATTAATTTCCTTTAATAAGAATTAAAAAGGTTAATTTCAAGGCTAATTACACATTAAAACTGTCTAAAAAAGATATTTCAAATTATATTCATACACATATAACATTAAATTGTAAGCTGTGTGAAATGTTCAAGCAAATCCATTAAGAATTGAATTTTTAATTAATTTTTCAAGTTATTGCTATTTTTCCACATAAAATAGCATCACACACCAAACCTTAACTTTTTATAAGGTTTTAACACTTATAACTTTCAATTTTTAAGCTTATTTAAGCTTGTAAAGTTCTTTAAGCCTTAATTACAAGCTTGCATATTGGGATTTACCCTCTGACAGCTTGTGATTCCAGTCCAAATTGGTATAAAGCAAGTTTAAACTTTAATATTTGATCAAAGTCTAATATGACAGCTTGAATAAGGTTGGAAATCTTCCAATAAAAGTGGAAACCCTCAATTGAGTCCTTGCAGATCCCAAAAGCTGGGTACCCCAGCTCCATTTGGCCTTTTTCCTTTGTCCCACCTTTCTGTATGGTTTTTTCCCTTTCATTTATTTAAAGCCATAATATGGCCTTAGACCAATTTAAATTGAGCTCATGCAGGATTTACATTCTTTATGGAAGATTCATAGCCAATTCAGTAAATATACACAACACCCAAATCATAACTAAAATTTTTGTAAGTTTGCATAAGCCTCATGCAAGTTCAAATTTAAGCTTATTCAAGCTTAAATTTAATAATTTCCAGAAATGTTAAAAGAATTTCAATTGTACTTTTATATTCTTAGATTATCTAATGAAATAAGAAATATCCATCTTTGGGTTTAAAACCCTATGGGTCTACCCTAGGTTAATTTTTGTGTATATTCCAAAAATAACATAATAATTATAACTTTGTTTATCCAAAAAAATGTTTTATTCTTTTTTGTTATTTTTAGCTTTGAATTCAATTGATAAATCTGTTAAGGCCTAAATCAACTGTACAAAAAGCTATTTGTGGCCTCATGATGTGGCAACTCCCCTTGTGTGGGATAAAATGAGGCAGTACCTAGAAGGGGAAATTACAAGAAAACTCTTTGAATTGCTTTTATGACTTGTAACCCTTTCTCTGCTTGTGTGGTAGAATACTCTAGACTTCCCTTCCTAATAATTCTGAATTAATCTAGCTTGAGCTCAAAATCAATTTATTTTCATTTGATGGTGGCTAGTCAGAAAATTATATTCAACAGACTCTATCAGACTTTGTTTGATCTGGAAACAATGGTTTAGTGAGCCTTAACACAAATAAATAAAGATATAAAAGTTGAGAAAAGACTTTGAGATTCCTTCACTGAGAACAGTAACACCTTGAGGGATTTCCAATTTTGATGATAGCACGGTTGATAATATGATAACTAATAATAAAAAAATATTACTACCACTTTTTTTTAAGGTTTTAATAATTTTATAATGATAACTTGTGATAACGGAATCAACTACTATATTACTTTTAAAGGTCTAATAATTTTGTAATAATAACTTGTGATAACAACTCTACTACTATAATTTCTTGAAGGTTTAAGAATTTGGTAATGATAGCTTGTGATATCAAACACTAATATTGTTCAATTTACTACTGAGCTTAGCTAATGAGTAAGGAGCCTTTTCAATGAGATGGATTTTTTATAATAATGTAGGGCAACTTTTAACTACTACTAATCATAAATTCCTCAGACAATGCTACTGAGCTTGGATACTGAGCAAAATTTAGGAATGGGGATGGGATAGCTATACTTCTGAGCTTAGCTACTGAGTATTCTTTTTACAATTCAGGATAATGTGGATGGATGGAGGGGATTTCTCTCAGGAAAATTATTCAGAAGTTATGTTTTTGTAATGAGCCTCTATCTGGGCCATTAGGAAAAAAAATTGAGGGGGGAGAGGTCCTCTATTTATAGATTTTGGGCCTCCAGGGGAGTGTTGAAAAAAAGGGTACTTAGAATTCTTCAGGTCTTCAATTTAAGGTTTTATGTTAATTGAATTAAGATGTGTGTGATTTAATTAAGTTCTTGATTTTGTGGGGAAATTTTGGAGAAATGATGTCATTGATTATGTAATCCTATATTTTTTATAGTACACCCTTGTGAAACCTCTGTAAACACCTTCTTTAATACTACTGTGACACTTTTACTGTCTAATTTTTTCTTCCTAACCTAGTTTCTTTTCATCTTTTACACTATTCTACCACCTTCTTATTTTATGTGATTAAAAAAAATCCCTCCTAATTTCAATTTTCAAATAAAATACTACTTATAATCTTTTATTTATTTTTTCATTAATCCAAACTGACAAAATGGTATGGCATACCACAATTGGTATGTCATAAATATCTCACAGGCTCACATGAGAGGTATTTGGATATTTGCAAAAGACCAAAAATAACACAATTAAGCTATAATAATAAATTAATTAATTTTATTTCATTATACAAAAAAATTAAAATATAAGTATAAAGTTTTAATTATAGTTCAAAATTAAAATTACATTGAAATTCAAAATTTTGAAAATACGCTTTTACTTGAAAGAATTAAGTAAAAATAAAAATAAAAATATTCTTGGAAAAAAGGTTAATAAGAATTATTATATCATTTTTCCAATAAATAAACCTATGAGAATTATTTAACCATTGGATTCCTCCTAAAAACTCAGTTGGGGTCCCCCTCTGAGTGAAAATTCTGTGAGTCAACTCTAAATAAGTTTAAATTAAGTTCTTAGTATTTTCTGTATGAAAATCTCAAAATTCTCAAAACCTTGAGCTATTTGATATCAAATGAGGTGTTATCCAACAATTTATGTGTTAAAATTGAGGTGTGGTGTATTATAGCTTAGAATTTATGAGGAATTGAAGTATTTTCAATTGAAATGTCAAAATGTGCATGTGTATTACATAATTTAACTTGGATTTACATATGTGGAATAAATAATAACATTTGTGTACTGTAAATTGCAATTGAATTAAATATTTAAAATTTTTATTATAATACATCATGAGGAATTAAAAAAATAAATTGGAAAGATTAATTTTGGGGGGGATGAGATATTGGCTCCAAGAGTGCCATACTCCTTGAAATCCCTTTCTGAAAGGCATGAGATGTTGAAAGACATAAAAACTTTTATCAATTTTGGCCGGTAATTGAGTCACAGGGTCTGTGACTCAATTTATGATGCGGTTTTGATGCCAACAAGGGCAGTCTTAACTTTTGCCAAGAGGTTAAAGCTACCCTTAAGCTAAAACAATTGTAGTAGAAATGGTTTTAACTTGTTTTGAGGTCTCTTACACCCATCATGAAATGGTTTGGAGTCTTTAAACAAGGTATTACTATAGAGATAACTGATTTAAGGGACTAAAATGATTGGAAATAGGAGAAAATGGCTAAATCCAGCCCTTTATTGGTCTAAACCAGGGTTCAATGATGCCATAATTGGCTTTTCTGTTGTCATTTTGTTTCTTACTACTGATTAGAGGAAATCTTAATTTTGGAGTAAGAAAATTGGTAGCTATGAAAAAATGTCTTCTTTGCCCCACTTTTCTCTTCATGTTAGAATCTTTTCCTTTTATGATTAGTTTAAACACTATTGAACCAATAGATAAAAGACTCAAACCCACCTTTATTAATCAATTCAAACTCTGTAACCATGTGAAAAAAATTATTATAATCACTGTTTTTAGCTCTCATAATGATTTTTACCCTTGAACCACCCCAAAATTCAATTAAAGCATCTTTCATCACTGTCAATATTGTTACTTTGTTTCCAAAATCACTCTGGTCACTTCTTGAAATTTTTTCTCTTTAATATTCTTCTTAAAAGCTCTGTTCTCATATCAATTTTATCTAGTCTTTTTCTCAATTTATTTCAATTGAAATCTCTCTGGAAGAAATTTCTTTTGGAGCCATAAATATCTACTGTAGAGTATTTTTGGTATAAAAAAAATCTTTATAATATTATTTTTTTTTACTAAAAAATTTGAAAAAATGAATTTTGTGTTTTTTATCTCAAAACTGTTAAAATTTACTATTTTCAATTAAATTTTACCTTATCCAAATTTTGAGGACAGGAAAAGTACTTTATTTTTAATCAAAGTTTCATATCCACACCTTCAAGGTACATACAGCCTCAAAAGGTTATAAAAGTATTGATAGTATTGTATCATTGGCTATTAATTGATACTTGATTCCCAGTTCTCCAAATTTTCATTTTTATATTTCTCCAGAGGTTGCTCAAGGAGGCTAATCTGAATATCAAAAAGTAAATTTCATATCACTAAGACAATTGTACCTATTAGCTTCTATTATTTTGGGAACAATTTATTTCTTTATTTATAATATTCACTATCTGTTTATCTCCAAAGTGGGAATAAGAAAAGGAAAAAGTTTATAGTAAGACATAAAATTCACTTTGCTTCTTTTGCAGCTCCTGAATATGTAATTATAATATTTTGTGGAACATATTCAAGCCAAGATGGAACTTTCTATGAAAGAGCTGTATAATCTTCAGTTCCTGTGGGTGTATAATGAATCTTTTGCTTTATTTTTTCCTAACTAATTGACAATAAACAGATAAAATTGTTTTTTTGAGATTCCTGACTTTTGAGAGTGCATAATACCCACTTTCAATAATTATTTTGTTTAGAAGGAATTTCATTTTTGCTTGTGATAAATCTAAATCTACTTTGAAGGTATATTATTTTATCAAGTTATTTCGCTTTTGGTTTTCCATTCTATTTTCCATAAATGATGTTTGTCCTTAAATATTTGAATATTGATCCTCTTTTTGATAGATTTTTTGAACTTTTAAACTCTTTCTATCATCAAATTATTGAGCTTGAAAGCTATCCTTTTTCAGAGGAAAATGGGTAAAGACTCTTTATCCTCTGTACTATAGTTATTGGAGACTTTTGTCTTGATGAGCAAGAGTATTTAGATTAAGTTTTTGAATTCTGAGATTTTCACTAGAATAATATATATAAAGTCTTTGGTAGCTTAAGCTTAACTAATGGGTTATCTCAAATAAGGTAGTCAGTCTTCTCATTTTGATGATATTTTCTATTCTCTGTCTTTTTTGGCCTCTTTAAATTCTAGAATTGATACTCCTTGGCTGGCTGAATTAATTTTTATGATTTTTAATTTCATTTTTCTTTTCTTGAAGAGATTCTCTCAAAAGGAAAAGTAAAATATATGTAATACTAAAATCTTTAATTATCCCTAGTATAACTTTATCCATAGTCACTATTGTAATAATGGAAGCTTATTTTCAATAAGGGTTTTCAAAAATTGTGTATTTTGCTTTAGGTCTGTTAATTATTTTTCTATTATGATTAAACATTTCAAAAATCTTCATTGTCTTTTCCTTTTCATGGAAAAATTCAAAATCTCCTTTTGGATATGTGCCTTGATTTAAATTACTTATTTTTAAAAGAAAAAAAAATTAACATAAGAAAAAAATATGTGGGCCAAATAGAAATCAAAACTTCAAATCTTTCTCAAAGCCAAATTATCACCCATAAAAACAAGAGTTTTTCCATAAATAATAAATTTTGAAGGAATTTTTTTCAAATTATTGTATTCTATTTAAGACCTCTTGAAGGTATTCAAAGAATTTCTGGAAAATCTCATTCAGATTTGTGTATTTTGTCACTATTTGAGCTGTTTAAATTCATAAACAAAAAATACTGTGTGATTTTTACCTAGCTTCATGTGGATGATTAAAATTAATATTAAACATGATTTGTAAAGAGATTCTTCCTGGATATGTTTTTAAATAAAAGGAATTCAATCTAACTCAATAAGGCAGTAAGACTTTAGGTATATTATAAATACCCAAATAGGCCACAGTTAATATTAAAATCAATTTGGAACTATGAATAACCCATAAGAAATTCATATATCCAAAAATTGAATATTTTTTATTTAAGAAGAGAGGAATAACTTTTTTCAGTAAGTGAATCCATGGATTGAAGGCCAGATTTGGATTCTATACAAAATTGCACCTATGGTAGCTCCATAGATTTAATAAACTTAAACTAACTCTATGAGGTGTTAATATTAAAAATAATTTAATACCACATCATCAATACCACATAAAAGAATTTTGAGAATTTTTGTTTTTCTCAATTTCATGCCAAAATAATGTGAATTTGAGAAATAAAATATTACATATACACTAATATTAGTGTTATTCATGTTTTTGGAACTTAAAAAAATAGTTTTCTTACATAAATTTTTGGTCCACCTGTAGTGGATATCAGTCTTGTATCCTGAATTACTATTTTTGATGTGAAAATAGCTAAGGGGGACAAAATACATCAAAGAGAGCGAGAGTATTCAACTTCTGAGGCCTCTGAGGCATGGAAAGCTCTGAAACTTAAAGAAATGGCTGATAGTGGCCCAATTAGTATACTAAAACCTTTTTGGAACTTGGTTACCAAGTTAAATCCCCATCAAATCATAATAAAATTGAAAACAAGCTGCTATTTTGACATGACAAGGAGGTAAAGAGCAA
>JALGQZ010000007.1:13735877-13879239 GCA_023105745.1 Austropuccinia psidii | reverse complement strand
ATGCCATATCCATTATGGCATTGTTAATGCCATTTATGGCATTGTTAATGCCTTTATGGCATTGTTAATGCCATTTTATGGCATTGTTAATGCCATTTATGGCATTGTTAATGCCATTTATGGCATTGTTAATGCCATTTATGGCATTGTTAATGCCATTTTTGGCATTGTTAATGCCATTTATGGCATTGATTAATGCCATTTATGGCATTGTTAATGCCATTTATGGCATTGTTAATGCCATTTATGGCATTGTTAATGCCATTTATGGCATTGTTAATGCCATTTATGGCATTGTTAATGCCATTTATGGCATTGTTAATGCCATTTATGGCATTGTTAATGCCATTTATGGCATTGTTAATGCATTATGGCATTGTTAATGCCATTTATGGCATTGTTAATGCCATTTTATGGCATTGTTAATGCCATTTATGGCATTGTTAATGCCATTTATGGCATTGTTAAATGCCATTTATGGCATTGTTAATGCCATTTATGGCATTGTTAATGCCATTTATGGCATTGTTAATGCCATTTATGGCATTGTTAATGCCATTTATGGCATTGTTAATGCCATTTATGGCATTGTTAATGCCATTTATGGCATTGTTAATGCCATTTATGGCATTGTTAATGCCATTTATGGCATTGTTAATGCCATTTATGGCATTGTTAATGCCATTTATGGCATTGTTAATGCCATTTATGGCATTGTTAATGCCATTTATGGCATTGTTAATGCCATTTATGGCATTGTTAATGCCATTTATGGCATTGTTAATGCCATTTATGGCATTGTTAATGCCATTTATGGCATTGTTAATGCCATTTATGGCATTGTTAATGCCATTTATGGCATTGTTAATGCCATTTATGGCATTGTTAATGCCATTTATGGCATTGTTAATGCCATTTATGGCATTGTTAATGCCATTTATGGCATTGTTAATGCCATTTATGGCATTGTTAATGCCATTTATGGCATTGTTAATGCCATTTATGGCATTGTTAATGCCATTTATGGCATTGTTAATGCCATTTATGGCATTGTTAATGCCATTTATGGCATTGTTAATGCCATTTATGGCATTGTTAATGCCATTTATGGCATTGTTAATGCCATTTATGGCATTGTTAATGCCATTTATGGCATTGTTAATGCCATTTATGGCATTGTTAATGCCATTTATGGCATTGTTAATGCCATTTATGGCATTGTTAATGCCATTTATGGCATTGTTAATGCCATTTATGGCATTGTTAATGCCATTTATGGCATTGTTAATGCCATTTATGGCATTGTTAATGCCATTTATGGCATTGTTAATGCCATTTATGGCATTGTTAATGCCATTTATGGCATTGTTAATGCCATTTATGGCATTGTTAATGCCATTTATGGCATTGTTAATGCCATTTATGGCATTGTTAATGCCATTTATGGCATTGTTAATGCCATTTATGGCATTGTTAATGCCATTTATGGCATTGTTAATGCCATTTATGGCATTGTTAATGCCATTTATGGCATTGTTAATGCCATTTATGGCATTGTTAATGCCATTTATGGCATTGTTAATGCCATTTATGGCATTGTTAATGCCATTTATGGCATTGTTAATGCCATTTATGGCATTGTTAATGCCATTTATGGCATTGTTTAATGCCATTTATGGCATTGTTAATGCCATTTATGGCATTGTTAATGCCATTTATGGCATTGTTAATGCCATTTATGGCATTGTTAATGCCATTTATGGCATTGTTAATGCCATTTATGGCATTGTTAATGCCATTTATGGCATTGTTAATTCCATTTATGGCATTGTTAATGCCATTTATGGCATTGTTAATGCCATTTATGGCATTGTTAATGCCATTTATGGCATTGTTAATGCCATTTATGGCATTGTTAATGCCATTTATGGCATTGTTAATGCCATTTATGGCATTGTTAATGCCATTTATGGCATTGTTAATGCCATTTATGGCATTGTTAATGCCATTTATGGCATTTTTTAATGCCATTTATGGCAGTGTTAATGCCATTTATGGCATTGTTAATGCCATTTATGGCATTGTTAATGCCATTTATGGCATTGTTAATGCCATTTATGGCATTGTTAATGCCATTTATGGCATTGTTAATGCCATTTATGGCAGTGTTAATGCCATTTATGGCAGTGTTAATGCCATTTATGGAATTGTTGATTCCATAAATGGCATTAATGGCATCAGAAATATTTCATTGATAATGCCATTAATGGCACTGTTAATGCCATAAATGGAATTTTTAATTCCACAAATGGCATTAATGGCATCATAGATGCCATAAATAGCCATATTTCATTTAAAAACCATCCCTTACGTGTTTTTACCATAAAATTACGTGTTTTTACCATAAAATTACATGTTTTTACCAATACCCTTACTTTTAATGTATAATTATTTTAAATATTTCTTGTGACCTTTTTGGGTATGTGGTCATATCTCAAATGTTCACAAAAACTATCAGAATTTTATGTGATTTCATTGGGGTGTGACATTGTGTTGACAAAATTATCTCATTTCAAATATATTTTATGTTCCAAATAATAACCCATATTGTGTTGTGGATTCTGAATTTTAATTTAATATTCTAAGACAGTTACACTCATTATTAAATTAAAAATTAGTTATCAATCTAATACATTTAATTCAATTTTGGGTTCTCAAATTCTCAAAAAAGAAGTTCAGAACCAAAGCTCTTGAGAAGAATCTTTCTCTATAATTTATATTGGATTTTGAAGCAAGAGATGCACAAAAGAAAATATGAAAAATAAGCACAAAGGAACTTTTCTTTCTCTTCCTTTCTTTCATCCCATAAATGTGGAAATTTTTTCCATTTCCGATGAAGTCCACAAATCCCAAAATTCCAAGAAAACTCTTTTTTTCTCCCATTTCAAGAATTTATTCAATATTTTCTGTAGCTATACATTGAATATATATTTCATATTAAAGGTCTATCATGTATTAAGAATATTTTCCCAATAATAGAGTTATTTTCCTTTTCTTAGAAATAAGTATTCCTTTACTTTATTCTCTTAAATACCATATTCTTTTCTTCTCATTTCTGCTGTGATCTTTTTCCCTTCTGAAAATAAAAGCTTCCCAGAGGAAACTTTTTGATTTAAATATGGCAATTATCATTTAATTTGTAAGCCAGCCATCATAAACCACAGTTTTTCCATTCAGAACATACAGCAGAAAGATATATCATCAAAACCTGGCACATCTCTTAAGTAATATTTGTAGAGGCACAGTTGGCCATGATGTTTTTCTCTCAAACAATTAGAAATCATGTTTTTTATTTTATTCCATAATATTTTCCTTTAAATCTTCTTAAAGTTCTAAATGAATATCATTTTTGGTGTTCACAATAGCTTTAATTGTTGTTACTGGGTTGAGGTTTTTTGATAAATTTATTATAAAAGCAGAAATTAAAATGGAAAAAATAAATTCCGCGAGTAAATATCTCAAACATACTATCCTGAGAATTATTGAAGCAGTTTTTGAAGTTATTCTGCAGAAATTGAGATCCATCTGTCTCTTTCACTGTTAAATTTCAGCTCCCCTAATGTGGATTCTCCTATACTACACAGAATTTATTATTTCAACACAACAATTATTGTTTTCTTCTAAGCTTTTTTTGAATCAAACAAAGCTTTGGTAATTCTTATATCTTAATAATTCACAATGTTGAATATCAGATTAAGCTTATTTACAATTGAGTTACAGAGATTTACCACATGAGCCAAAGTAAAATAGTATGGTAAATCCAATTTTAAAATAAAATAAATCTGATTATCAATAAGAAAAACCCTATATTATACTTTATAATCTTAACCCAAAACAATCAAAAATCATAAAAATTTGCAAATTTTCAATTTATTTCAATTATTATGTTATTCTTAGGATGTACAAGTAGTATATTTGAAGTCTTTAAGTCATTCTTTAATACAGTTATTCTGCAGTAAGTATGGTACTTCACTTTCACATGTGCAATTTTATAATTCATTCAGTACATACTACATGCAGTATGGTACTTCAAATGAGTGTGACTGCTTTGACAAAAGTGTTGAGATAGACTGCTGGGAAAGAATCAGTCATTTAGAATAATAATGAGTAATTTATAGATTTTCAGTAAACACTTCAGCTTTTTCATTGACAAGTACAAAACTGCACAGCTACAGTTTCAATTGCAGCTTTCAAATTTCATTATTTTTAAAATTTAAAATTTACTGCTTGTAGTGCTACTGCAGCAGGGTACACTACAGTCTACGCACTTCATGTCCGGCCTTGCTTTATTCCTATAAGAATTCCAATTTTACATTTTCTCCTGTTTATTAATAACTTCTAAAAGAACAAATTATTTCTAATTTTTCTTGATTTTGATTATATTTTTAATAAAGAAGAAATATTCTCATATTAAATTCCATATTTGTGGTGTTTTGCGTATCTGAAAATACCTCTGAAATTTCAAATATAGGTTTTAAATCTTACTACTTATCATCTTTCAGAAATTTATTATTTTATTCTCATCTGAAAATTTCCCGGCTAGTAGGCCTTGTGGTTATTCACTTTTCCAGTTCTTAAAAGTGAATTATTTGAGCATTGTTTTTTTTGGTGATTTAAATAAAAATAGATCTGGAAATATCATGACCATTCCCTTCCAAAATCTCAAGTAATTATATATATACCATGGTTCAATAGTTTAAATTCTCTACATTAAAATCAACTTCTGAAAAATCTAAATTCATGCTACACTCGCCAGTAATCCAAAGAAAGGATTTAGTTAGATTTTTTAAGCTTATATAGCCATATTACTTTCCATAATTAACTTATGAATTAATATAACTGATCCTCTTTTAGATCCGCATAAATTACCCATTATAATCACTAATTTATTACCCAATCAAGGATGTAAATTCGGATCATCCAGAAGCTATTTTTTTCTTCAATACTCTCATCCACTTTCTTTGAAGGATTTTTAAATTTAAATAATATATTTTCCTAAACATTTATTTCAAAATTTCACCAAGTATTTCCAAAAGACATTTCCCAATCAAAGTATCTTGGCTAGAAATATGGCTTATTTAGGGGTATCTAAAAGTGATTCCTAACATTTTTATTTTCAATTTAATTATTTTTTTAATGAGAGCTGTGACATTAGATTAAGTAAGGTTGAAACCCTTTTTTATGCTTTGTATTATCTCTTGTCAGTCTAAAAGAGAGTGTTTTGTAGCTCAGGCAATCCTGAATTACATTTAAATGATCTCTGGTTGTTTAAATTGGAGAAATTATCTTATAATATTTCAAAAGTAATTCAATTCCTGTAGAAAAGATAATCTAAAAAGGCAGTCCAGATTCAAAACTCTCTGAAAGCTTAAAAAAGTCTTTCATTTCAAAATATGGTGTCTGAGAGTCAACCTACTCCTATCAATAATCTTTCAAAACCAAAATAAAATTTCTTTGATTATTTCAAAAAGTATGATAATTATTACCATTTTAAATCTATTTTAAAAGGAAGAAACTAAAAATGAATAGATGAAAAAGGTATGAAATTTAGCTTTTTTTATGATTTATTTCTTGTTATGTGGCTTTAGCCTTGAAAGTGGAAAAATATTCTTAATGAATGAAAAGTTTATAAAGTAGGTAGCTGTTGATGGTAATTGGGAAATAAGAAACTATCCAGGACCTTCTAAATTAGGAATTCAGAAAGAGATGTAGTTTTTTTCATATTTGCATAATTTGGGAAAAGAACTGTAAATTTCAAAAAGTTGGTTTTTTTGAGGCATAAATGGCATATTGTTATTTTTTTTATTGTGGTGGGAATTTTGTAAATTTGACTACATATTCATCTTTGAAAGTATTTTGAATTTATATATTTATAGTTTTCACACAACAATTATTCCAGTTTTGGAATGTCATGTTATACTACTTAGAGCTTTTCCAGCCAGTAGTTGTGAAAGAAACAAAAAAAATTACTCCAGATTATAATATTTTTGATTTATTCTTTATAGAAACAGTGGCTTTGAAACATTCTTACCATGGTTTATTTTTTTATATGACTATCTTTCTTAAAATTTTGTTGCAAAATTCAAGGAGAAATTGATGAAATTTTCTTCCATTATTGATAAGAGAAAATCAAAATTGGCATTAAATTATATGGGTGCTGTTTTCAGGATTTCTGGTTGAAGAGTCTTCAAATATAAATTTTAATTTATACATGTGAAATAATAATTAATATATCATTATTCAATAGGGTCCCTTGTTCATATTTTTTGTACAAAGAAAGAAATTCTTCTATGTGAAGATTCAGACTTGTTGTTGGTATTGTTAATGTGGTAGATATTTTTCAGGTGGTCACTAATCAATGCTGTATCTCCTGTCCAATTATGCTTGAGTTTTTTTTGAATTTTTGAAAGATTCATTTATTGAATTTCATTGCACATGAGCCTCAGTGGTACAAGTATAGAAAGTCCACAACTGGGACCTCTTGGGATTCGGTAGCTCACCAAGGGAAGCCTGTGGCTATTTCAGACCTCCAATTCCTTTAAACACCTGAGAAACTGTCTTCATACCATTCAAGAATTCCCATGTATTTTTCAATTGATGGCAATCCACTTTCATTGAATGATAAGGTTCTTCATCATCTTTAACCTATGATAAAAGGCATGCTTTATCCTCTTTCGATCTCTCTTCAGAGTTGTAAATAAAACTGGCTACACTACTGAAGCCACAATTATCATCTGCTTGGATATTGAGAGTGAAACTTTTGCATTGTCTCCCCAGACCTTTCACAACAGATCTCAACCTAATTTTGAGTAATTTTGGATCTTTAGGGGGTCACAGTTTGTCCTTAATCCCTCGAGAAGTTGTGACAATTCTCCCAAAGAGTCTCAAGAGTTTCAAATTATCCTTCAGAGGAGGGGTTGAATCATAATTGCTTGAGAACGAAAATTGAAATGGAAGCGAAGGGGGACATGTGTTAAAAAGGAGATTAAATGGAATCTTATTTAGAGATGAGGTACTTTGAGGGGGAAAAATGTCAAAATATGTGGCAAATGAGTAAAGAGGAGCAATTTGAAATGGAAAAGTTTAAGTAATGTAAAATAAACAAATAAGAAATGCAAAATAAAAATATTCAATCAATTGAAAATAAAAAGAATCAAGAAATTTAAAATGAAAAAAATTCTTGGGCTTGGAATTTTTTGGGGGAAAATATAGCTAATCATTACTAATTGGCCCAATTTTAATTTGTAATGGGGAAAAAGGGCCACCTTCATCGATTTAACAAAATCTTATATAGCTTGACCAATCTTCCATGAGAATTCATGCCAAAAAAAACAGAAAAACGTGGAAAGAAAGTTTTTTTGTTGAATCTTCATATAGCAGAAAATACAGAACAGGAAAATGCAATAGGTCTGAAGTGGCTTCCATCTACTTTACCCTAATGATGCAGGAACTGAAAGATTTGGAATTACAATCTTATTTTTCTTAATATTTTTTATACTTATATCTTTGTGGCTTTTGGAAAATTAACTTCAGGAAGATTTTCCTCAAAAAGCTGGCTGATGATTTGTTCTAACTTACCCTTTTGTTGGTATTTGAGAGTCTGAATTGATCAATTTTTTTATCTACATCTCATGTTACTCGCATTTTTATCTGTCTATTGGTATTCGAAAATAACGTTATGTATTAAAGAAACTGATACCTGGGAGTGTTCTATCACAATTTATACTTTGTCTTATGCTTGGTATAAGGTTATCATGTGGTAACTAAATCTTAAGGATTTATGAGATATCATTCTTACCTTGTCTTTAAGGAAACCTTTGCATTTTGAATTACTTTTATGATGCTTTATTTTTCTAGTTCAGAACCATCAGCAATTTTTGAAGCTTCTTTATACGTAATCTGATCCTTTGTTAACGAACCCAAGCTTCCTTGGGAATAAAATATTGTTTGAATAAAAAATAAGGAAACATCATAAGATTTCTAGGTTTCATGTGAGATTAAAGCTTTAATCTTGTAATTCTCATTAAGAAAACAAGTTGTGAATGCTTACAAAAGATTTATAGGTAAGTCAAACCATCCAAGGTCACTTTTTTTGTAATTTGAAAATTTTTCTTCTTTTTTATTCGACTGAGGAATCACTAGGAAGGGTTTTCCAACCATTTCTCAGGATTCCTCATATGGCATAAATTTTTGTTGCTTGTTACTTTGGCAAATACTTTTTTTTGAAAAAGACCTTTATCACCAAAGTGCTATAATCAAGAGGTACAAAAGACTGGTTGGTATTGACAAGAATTTGTTCTTTGCTTCGAAAGTTGTTTGACTTCCTTAGTTATGTCTGTGCTTTCTTTGTGCTCATGAAGGCATAAACATCAAAGCAAGAAGCCAATAATTTTAATGATCCATTTTTTTACCATGGCCCAAAATCAGTCTTGCTTCGTCTGTTCCCTACTGAATGGTGTTTTAGGATATGATGAAACTTTTTGAGAAACTTGATTCGTTGCACATGATGATATCCAAAGTGCTGTTGTGAGTAATTTCTTTTACGTTTTCCACTCAATCCATCACATGAAGTGAGAATTTATAGCTTTCGAGAGATCATTCAATTCAATCTCACGCTTGCCTTGATTGGCTCAACAATAATGACGAGCCAGAGTGGATTGGCGGTAGTAAAGCATTGCAGTGAATCTGATCTTGAGGCTTGATTTGCAAAATCTTCATGAGCTGAGTTAAATTTTGAAATTTGGGCTGCATCCAAGGTAGAATTATTCCGAATTTCGAGCTGAGCTTATCTGAGTCGATTGGAGTGAGGCAAGATTACAGTCGATAAAATGAATCATCCAACCCAACCATTCAGGTTATCGGCCACTCTTCTCGGTCACTCACAAGACGTTAAATCAGTCAAATTCGTCCATGATCATCAAATTTTCTCTTGCTCTCGTGATACGACGGCCAGAGCTTGGAAGAAGGCTGACGGGAAGCCTGGCTGGCTCGAGGCGACGCTTTACCAGAACTCGAACCCTGGTTTTCTTAACGCCGTTCATTCGATCGTCATCGATTCCAAGGGTTCGTCAGGCTTTGTTGCAATGGTCGTTTTGTTTCGGTGGACTCCTTTTGACTTGTCTACTTGGTTCCAGAATATATCGTCATCGCCGGGCAGGATGCCTTGATTCAAATATGGCCAGCCTCACCTGAGCCCAACCAGCCTTATCAACCGCAATTCGTGCTAGCGGGCCACACCTCAAATGTATGCTGTCTGGATGTTTATCGGCGTTCGTCCAGCGATCAATTCACGATCTATAGTGGTAGTTGGGACTCAACCGCAATCATTTGGCGTAATAATGTTGCTCTTCATACCTTGCGCGGACACTCGGCGGCCGTTTGGGCAGTGATCGGCGTAGAAGACTCCTTTGATAGTGTGTTGACTGGTGCTGCTGATAATTTAATCATCTTATGGAGGCAGGGAAAACAGCTCGTTACCTTTAAGGGTCATACCCAAGCAGTCCGAGCACTTGTCAGGCTTCCACTCACTCCTGATCTTTTTGCTTCCGCCGGAAACGATGCGACCATACGAATTTGGAGCCTTTCGGGACATGCTATTCGCGTATTAGATGGTCATGACTCGTTCATCTACTCGATGGATTGCTTGCCTACTGGCGAATTGGTCTCATCCGGCGAGGACCGCACAGTTCGTGTATGGGATCCAAATTTTGGCAAATTGACTCAGACCATCACCCTACCCGCAATCAGTGTTTGGACTGTGTCTGCGTGTCAAGAAAATGGCGATTTTACTTGCGGCTCTTCTGATAACATTGTTAGGGTCTTTACTCGCTCTCAAGAACGTTTAGCACAGCATAATGAACTGCAATCCTTTGAAGAAAGTGTTAAAGCTAGCTCAGTGCCCAGTGCCACCGTTGGCGATATAAAAAAGACAGACCTGCCCAGTGTCATGACTTTATTATCTCGAAAAGGTAAAAAGGAGGGTGAAGTGGCAATGGCCAAGAATGAGAGCAATGGCGCGATAGAAGCTTATCAATGGGATGGGACGAAAGGTGATTGGTCTATGGTTGGTACTGTTGTGGATGCCATTGGATCCTCTAGGAAGCAACTATTTGAGGGGAAAGAGTTCGACTATGTCTTTGACGTAGACATCCAAGACGGAGTGCCCCCACTCAAACTTCCTTACAACGTTTCTGGTAGGTCCCCTTCTTGTAACCCACCACCAGTAATCTTTTTTCCGCTCATAACCATCGCCCATTTTTTACAGAAAATCCTTACACCGTCGCTCAAAAATGGCTTGCGAAACATCAACTACCGGATAGTTATGTCGAGCAGGTTGTTCAATTTATTGATAAAAACACATCCGGGGTTGCAATTGGTAGTCAGTCTTCAGGCGCCGATCCGTTAACAGGAGCAAATAGTTATCGACCTAACAGTTCTCAAGCCGCAAACACATCAAGCGTAGGCCAAGACCCCTTGACTGCTTACACAAGTTACCAGGCAAGCGGGGACGGAACTCACTCAGCAGGTCAGAAAGTTAAATACCTCAACAAAGGTTTCAGTTGCATCCTGAAAGTTTTTGTATCCGGCTTTCTCAGGGTCGAAGGCACAGTCCTTGCTGCCACATGTAAAGCCCAACTTACTCTTACATATTGTGGTCGTCATTGAGCGCACTACTCATTCTAGTCTATCTAGAAAACCTTTCTGACCTTCCCGCTAGTCAACTCGAATTTCGCACCCATCATCGGCAAAATCAAAGAATTCAATTCTCAGCTTGTAAGCTTAATACCTCTTAAAGAAGGCAACCATTGACGTGCTCATATGGACCGGAAAATATACCATGTCATTAACCTTTGATTCAGACAATGAACGAACTTTCTCTCGATGAGATCAAGGACCTGGAACAACTGGTTAAATACCTTTCTAAACCCATTGGTATTCCTCCTGAAATGGGAGTGAAGGTTTTAGAAAGAATTATATCTGAATGGCCAGTGGAAAAGCAGTTTCCAGGTAAGCATAGTTTCAAAACCCCGTCAATAGTGCAGACTATTTGAATTTCAGAGAAAATGTCTGCCGGCTGATTCACGCGTGATAGCTATTGATTTGGTCAGAATTATGGCCATAACTTTTTTCCCGGCTCAGATTTTGGCGATTTTATTGCCCAAGACGAATGCAATTGAAAACAGCTCTAGTGGTGAATTAAATTTTACATTGACTCTGAGAGCATTTAGCAATGGCCTTTCGTCCTCTCCCACCATAGTTCTCAATCCCGGCTCGATCAGTCAGCAAGATTTGGCAAGGCAGCTCATAGAAAAACTATGGGTAGACACCTCGCCCCAGTTCAATATGAATACCAAAAATACTAAGGTAGCTGTGGCCACTTTATTGTTGAAGTAAGTCCTTTAATCGCAGTTTAATAAGTCAAACGGGTTTCCGTTGAAATCATTAGACCTTTTTAACGGCTTTTGTATTTATTTGTCGGTCGTTTTTGCCACCAGTCTATCTATCATTCATCTTGAAAGTGGGTTAGACGATGGGCTTTCTAGCCGCATATTGACTATCGTGAGAGAGGTAAGCTCTTGAATTGAGTCATGTCAATGGCGATTAAAGCTGTCCTTATATCCATCCAAATATTATGCTTGGTAGATGATTAAATCCCCAGGCATGGATGAAGAAGCTGTATACCGCAGTGTAATTGCGCTTGGCAATCTAGTAAGAGTTCTCACATTATTGAAAATCCCTATTTAAGCCACTTGACTGACCTTTTCTTTTATAGTTATCTTCTGAACGTACTCGAGGCCAAATAAAAAATGAAGAAAAGGAATTACTCAAGATAAGTGTGAATGGGATCAAAATCAAAGATTCCGAGCCCAATCGATTATTCAAAGCAGTTATTGAGGTTAAACGCCTTATCGAATAAATTACTCGTTGGATTTTCTCAGAATTTTGCTTGGGAAAGTGCCGCTAAAAACAAACTTTATCACGATGCCAAAGTCAAATTACTATCAATTTGGCAAATTCAAGCTGTTAATTAACATATAGCTATTCTTGACGTGTATGGTTCCCGTGTGAAATACTTTTTTTGGGTCAAGGATCGATTAATTGTAGAGCTCTGCCTAACTTGTACCCCCATTGGTTATGACATCCAGGGTTGTGAGACAAAAGTGAGTAGAAGTCTTTTTGAGATTTTCGACCACAGCATTGATGATAAAAATAAAGGTTTTATTAAAGAAGGTGAGTCTATTGACTTTATGTCCATTAGTAATTGAAACACTGTCAGCTTGAAATTATTGATCATGAAGCTAAGTTGGAAGAGAATGATTTCAAGCAAAAGGTCATAAAATGCTGAGAACAGAAAGGTCTAAATAATTTAGTTTTTGTTAGTGACAAAAGTCTTATTTTTTTGTTAAAACATCGAAATGACTCAATTAAAAAAAATCTTGATTATCAAGCGGTAATAGTTTCCAAACGCCAGCTTTTGATTAAAGTTACTTTTGGGTGAAATAGATTTCTTTTAAAGATGCTTTTTTTAAAAAAAATATTTTTCATCAAAAGACAAAGTTTTAATTTTATAATTTTTACTTGAGAAAATGGAAATTGTCATCTGTTGTTACCCAAACAGAAAATTAAAATAAGCCTCATTTATTTAAATCTTTGTAAAAAAATGAAAGGTTTGGGTATTTCAATTGAGATTTTTTTTGTTGGTGTAGTATGGGTGCTTAAAGAAGAAATTCTTTTGATGAATATTTAAATGAATAATTTTAATTAAAATTGAGTTATCAAGTCAAATTATATGTTAATTCTTATTTATTATTACTATTGTTATTATTATTGAAAAAAAGAAAATACAACTCATTCTAAAAGTTTAATTTTGATTGTATTATTATTTATTAATATTTTTCTAAATACCCTTATGCCAAAAATATCGCTCCTCGAGTTATCAAAAGGAAAGACTATTATTTCACTAAAATATTGGTCAAATTATTGGGACAAAATAGAGATATATACTTATAATGATAGTATTCCCAATCTTGTTGAAAAATATCAAAGCTATAAATTGAATTTTACAAATTAATCCTAGTTTCTTTTTATTGGACTACCCAAAACCATTTTCCCTCAAGTTTTATAGTTAAATTGAAAAAAGGGTTAAATGTTAATTTTTGGAAAAAAAATCATGTCATAATATATATATATATATATATAATGGGTGAAGAGCTTTGTAACAAAATATACCTTTCATAAAAAAGAATTTGGAAATTTTCATTTATATCAAGTCTGTATCATTAAAATTCACATAAATATAAAATAAGATTGTATCATAAATCTCACATCTGATTTATTTATCTCTTTTGGAACAAAGATGAAGAAAAATTATATTAAAATGAGAAAAAGATCTGTTTCATTAGCTAAAAAACTTATTCAAAGATTAAAATTTAATGAGAAAAATGAAATATTGATAATATCTAAAACAAAACAAAAGATTTCTTTGAGAAAATACTTCATATTTAATCATTAATAACAATTATGAAATGGTATAAATATAGAGAATATATATAGAAATAAATAGTGAAAATCAGAGTCAAGTTTTTCTCTGAAGAAAAATGGGGAAAAAACTTTATAAAAAATAAATACATAATCCAATAATTATTTGAGATAATCAAATTAGAAAAATGTAAAAAACAAGTAAATTTAAAATTTAATCAATCCCTTAGTACTTTTTGCATACAAATTTGATATTAAAATATGATTTATTAATAAGGAAAAGTAGCTGGTGGGTAATATTAGTGATTTGATAATTTTAAGTTTGATACAACGTGGAAAATATCAATGAACTTATATAAAGCTATTATATAATATTTTTTCAGAAGTCTTTCAATATGTTTTTAAGAAATATTTTCTGAGATTAGATAATAATTGAATCAAAATTAAAGAAATAGCATAAAAAAAATTGGAGATTAAATTGGATTTAATTATTGGGAAATTTATTTTAATTATTTTTTCAAAAAAAAAAATGAAAATACATTCTGAAAGAAAATTTAATATTAAAAATTTCTGCTCATTTACGCTTATTTTTCTATTTTATATAAATATAAATATTAAAATTAAGCTTAAACCATTTTCAGATGACTTCACCTATTAAAAACTGACTTTAAATAGCTAAATAGTAAAGAATAATTGATTATATCTCCATGACTTGTTTCTCTTCTAGTTTAAGCCTTTTCTCATTGTAAAGATTTATTCATGAAACATTACCTTTTTTTACATAATAAGGTCAATTTTGTTTTATTATATTGAACCCATTGGATACAAGAAATTACCAAAATATAATCTCTTGCTCAAAAACTAGACAAAAGTATGGTAGTTTTAAAAAGAATCTTATACTTCTTTGAAGGTTAAGAATTGAATTTAAAATTAAATTAGAGTCATATATGATACATTAATTTGAGTATCTTGAAAGAAATCTCAAAATGGGAATCATTATACATAAGAATATTTTGCTTTTTCCTTTTTACTGTCACAAGGACTCTTTGTCAGCCTGTGACTCAAAACCAGAGCACAAGCATGACAGCCAATATACCATAAATCAATGGTATAGCCAAGATACCACCAAAACATGGAACTGAGCCAAATCAGCTCAAAAGGTATCAAAAGAAGGAGGAAACTCACCCCTTTCTGAAAATATAAGTCCCATCACCATAGGACAAGAAATAACAAAGTTATTCCTGCTCAAAGTTATTGCTGAGCATAAACCTTAATTTTCACCTCTCATCTAAAATCTAGAAGGAGAGGCTTAACCCCATCAAATGGGTACTCAAAGTGAAGCTCTAAGCCAGGGCTATCCAATGGTACCAGCCAAACTGAGCTAGCACCAGTATTACTTGAGTTATGGTCAAATTCAGGCCAAATAAGGGTGAACAAAACATTCACCTCTCATCTAACTTCTACAGTTTTAGTGTGGGATACTTGAAGTGGGGTCCCTTTGGAAAGAGCACAATCAGGGCTATCTGATGGTGCCATTCACTTCTTCATATCTCAACTATAACAGAAGTTATGAGGCAAACAAGCTCAATACAGCTTTTTGCCCAAACCACGCCTATGTACAAAAAACCTTGTACATGGGATACCTTTGTCATATTTAATGATAACCATACCAAATTGGGTATCATTGTGTAGAGCTCATACAGGGCTATCCAATGAACCAACTTTGAGCATGATATCTCAACAACTGACAGAGTTATGGCTGTTTGAAGGTTATAATCCCACAATATGGCCAATACAGCTGTATTATGACAGGATACAGTTGTACTGTTATTATGAGGTGTCAAACAGACGCTGAAGCTTATTTATACTTCAATACCTCATAACTAAGTCAAATACAGAGGTCCATACAGGTTCTGTACAGTTTCTGACGCGTCAGGAGCACCAGAATACACCTGTAAAGTCCATTGGTGAAAATTTTCACCCTGTATAGGGTAAAAATGACTACTTGTGGTTCTAAAACCACATTTAAACCCAATAATAGCCTGTATTGAGTGTATAGAACCACAAACCAGCCCACAGTAGTGAAAATTTTCACTCTGTGGTCGTGTGCAGAGGTAAACCACCTCCCACTACCCCAGAACAAGATAAAAGGAGGCTTTGCCTCACCAGGAAGCAAATCCAGAATCCTGTTCTTGATATTCTTACGTGGTATAACTTCTTAAAAAGGAAGTGATACTCTTAGAATTTAACAGGTATACTTTAAAGTAAGTATTGTAGGGTTTGCTATTGTAAACCAACAGGCAAACACTGCACCCAGGGCTATCAGCAGTACTCACCATCACTAAAATTATTTTAGTATAGCCCTTTTCACTCATATTCTCACTCTAATATCATCATCATTTTTGTGTCACACTCAGAGTTATAGCTTTTAGTATCATTCTGAAGCTATATCATAGAGTCACCCTGACACTCTTGGAAATAAAAAGAGTGGCCTGGAGCTCTGTAATCAGGGAACTCACTTGAAAGACTACAAAGAATCAAAGAAATAAGAAATAATATGTTTCTTCAACAAGGGTAATGAAAGTAAAAGATGAGTTGCAAAATAAGAAACAAATTCAATGGGCAAAGAGAAAACAAAGTAAGTCCTTTATTCACTGTTTCAAACTTCCAGAAAGAAAAATTGAATTATTAAAGGATATTACCACAAAATATACACTTACCGGAAAGAAAAGAGGTGAAAGTGACTCAATAAATAATATCAGTATTCACTATCAAGATGAAAGAAAATAAAAGATAAAAATAAATCCTAGTAGATTATATAACCAGGGAAAAAATCCCAGTTTTGAAGGAGAGGTTGGCATATATGACAAGTTGAGAGCTTGACTCCTTCAGGCTGACAACTGGTTTGTATTTATTTCTTGAGGAAAAGTACACCTGGTCAAATTGGGAAACAACTGGGTTGAATGATCTTCCCAGATTCCAGGGTTGAAATAAAGGCCTCTATTGTAAGATGTGACTATGAAACTGATGATAATATTACTATTAATCAACAGTACTATGTCTGTTCTTATGAAATATAATAATAAAATATTATTATAACCACAATTAAATAATTAAAAAAAATATTTCTTTCACGTGTTAAGCACTACTAGTGATTTTAACAGTGAGCAAGTAATTGTCTACAAGAATCAATTACAAGAAGAATTTAATAATAAAAACTTCTTTATTAAAATAATAAAATTATTTTAATATATAATTATCTTTTGCAAGAATAATTATAATGATAATTCTTGAAGAAAACTAAATTTTTAGAGAAAAACTTTAAGAATTAAAGATAAATCACTCACTAATATTCCAAAGAGCTTTTTGAAAGATAAGATAGAGAGATTTGGCGTAGAATTGTGGATTTAGAGGATCAAAATGAATTTATAAATGTATTACAACAATATATAGTTGATTTCTATGATTTCACGTCTTTCTGATTGATTCTGAAAGAATAAAACACTTAAGAAAAGTTTTAACTAATACTTACTTGTTGGTAATACTAATATAAATGATTAATAAGATGATGATGCGGAGAAAACAGCAAGAGAAGGCCTCTTTTAAGTCAACAACAGCTCACAGAGACGTGCCATGGAGCAAACTGAAAAGCCAGTGAGTGAGAAAGAATTAAACCCTTTTTGGATTAGTACTTACATCATCTGTTGTCATGTAAAATTATCATAATTGCTTAATTGATGCTTTTACGTGACTACCAACCCCAATATGGTTAAGAATAAAAAGAGTAACATTTGTAAATCTTCTTTTATTCCAAATTAATCATTGATTTCCCAAAGTTATCAATGTTATTGACAATTTCATCACAAGTTGTATTTACTGTGAATTTTTGAAGATTCAGTATTTCACGTAGAATAACCAAAAATGGACTGTAAGTAAAACTTTTGATTTTTCTAGTAAAGCTGTAATTCTTTTTGGTTGTACCATAGATAATAAAGTTCTCAATTGGTCTTTAAAGTTTCAGAAAGATTCATTAAGAATTGTATTTTGAATGAATTTTTGAAGTTTTTACCTCATTTCTACGTAGAATTGCAAATATCAGTGTTAGACTGGTTGCTATGAGGTAAATCAATGGATACAAGTCCAAAAAGGGTTTTAATTACTCTCTTGGGGTTTATCCATGGAAAGTCATTAAGAATTGACGTGGTTACAGGAGCCTAAGTAGCTTTTTACCTCCTTGGCACGTCAAAATAGCAGGTTATTTGCTATTTCCTTAAGATTTACAGTAGTTGTGACATGGTAACCAAGTTCCCAAAAGGTTTTGGTTTACCAATTAGTCTAAGATCAGCCATGTATCCAAGCTTTAGAGCTTTCCACGCCTCTGAGGCCTCAGAAGTTGGGTACCCTGGCTCTCTTTGATGTCTTTTGTCCCCCTTACTTATTTTTCACGTCAAAATAGAAATTTAAGCTTAAAGTGAGATATCCACTATGGGTGTACCAAAAGTGCATGTAAGAATCCCATAATATTAAGTGCTCAAAACATGTATAACACTATTCTTAGTGTATATGTAACATGGGATTTCTCACTTTACCATTATTTTGGCGTAAAATCAAGAAAAACAAAAATTTTCACAGATCTTTTATGTGGTATTAATGATGTGGTATTGAAGTATTTTCCATATTACCACCTCAAAGAGTTAATTTGAGCTTATTCACTCTATGGAGCTACCCTAGGTGAACTTTTGTTTAGAATCCAAATCTGGCCTTAAATCTATGGATTTACTTACTCAATAAAAAGTTATTCATCTTTTCTGAAATCAAAAATGATGAATTTTGAATATATGCATGATTTATGAGTTATGTATAATTCAAAATTTCTTTTTAAGATAATTGTGGCCTATTTGGGTATGTAAAATATGCCTCAAGGGTCACATTCCCTCCCACCAAAAAATAAACTTGTACTACAATTTTATC
The DNA here is from genome assembly GCA_023105745.1 of Austropuccinia psidii. Taxonomy (NCBI): domain Eukaryota; kingdom Fungi; phylum Basidiomycota; class Pucciniomycetes; order Pucciniales; family Sphaerophragmiaceae; genus Austropuccinia; species Austropuccinia psidii. Next base: position 13,860,729 of record JALGQZ010000007.1, on the reverse strand, counting down.
AGTGATAAAAGAATAAGGCCCCAAAGGGGGTTAATGTCCACTGTCCGGCCTCTTTACATTACTCAGATCAAGTAATTTAAAGCACATTCATAGACATATTCAGGCTTGTGGCCTTCTTTCATGTCTAAATCTTCTTAAGAGCTTATCTGAGTCAGGTATTTCTGATTCTGCCATCCATTCATCTTCATGTACTGCATTTCTATATCTGACAAGATATTCTCTTTGATTTTTACCCCTAAGTCTCCTTTCTTTAATGACTTTCTTTATCTTTTTGTCTTCATTCTGTTCCACAGGTGGTACAGTTAAAGGAGTTGGGCTTCTTGAAGGAAACAATTCTTTGTCAGCTGGTTGACAAGGCTTTATCAAGCTGACTGGAAAGGTGGGGTGTTTATTTTCCAATTCACCACTCAATTCCACTTGAACTGCATTGGTTCCATGTAAAGAAACAATAACAAAAGGTCCTACATAAGAATCTTTAAGTTTCTTTGGGCCTTTGATATTATTAAAATTCAAGGTTGAAACTAAAACTAAGTCCCCTACTTTGAAGTCTGGTACTTTATGACTCTTGTCCCACTTCTGTTTTGCATAATCAAAAGCATCATCCATACTTTGTTTTGCGTGGTGTTTTACTTTATCAAGCATTATCTTGAAGCTGGAAGCTGTAGGATGAATGTCAATCAAGTCTTTCCTCAGTGTGTCTGCTGGGAGTCTTGGATTCCATCCTTTTTCTAACATAGCAGGAGTTTGTCCTGTGGAAGAATGGACTGATGTCTTGTATGCCAATTCTAGTGCAGGTATCAGAGTGCACCAGTCATGGGTAAAGCCATCTGAGTCTTTGAATTCTAATCCATAAGCACAGAATCTCCTGATCATGTCTTCTAAAGTCTGAATCATCCTCTCTGCTAGCCCATCTGTTTGAGGGTGATATGCTGTAGAGAATGATAACTTAGTCCCAAAAAATCTAGAAGATTGGTCCAAAGTGCAGATGTGAACTTGGGATCTCTGTCACTTATGATATTCTTAAATAATCCTGTATGAGAAATAACTCTACTCCATAAAAGAAGATCTGTATCCATAGCAGTGTCATCTTTATGACATGGTAAGAATATGGGAGTTTTGCTATATCTGTCTACAATGACTAAACAAGCATTATAACTTCTGTCACCACTTGGAGGAAGTGCTGTGACCCAATCCATGTGAACAACTTCCCAAGGGGCTTTTGGTTCTTGAATATGGATCATTAATCCAAATTTCTTGCCTGTACTCCTGTTTGCTTTTTGGCATCTGTCACAGGTATGGCAATATTCAATGGTTTCTCTTCTCCAAGATGGCCACCATGCACAGTTCTTCACTTTTTCAAGTGTTCTGTCTTCTGACAGGTGTCCAGAGTAGATACTATCATGACATTCATGAAGAATGGTATTGATAAGTAATCTACTGCACAATGTCATAACACAAGAATGTTTTGTTCTGTGGTAAATGATTCCATCAAACAAGTGAAATCTTCCTTCAGAATAGGAATTTTTCCAAACTTCATCAAGTGCATTAACTAAAGATGTATCTTTGCAGTATTTATCTAATAAAGAAGTCAAGATATGGCAATTCTTTTCTTGTTTATAAGATTCTCTGACCTCCTCAAAGAATTCAGTTCCAATATCAGTTATGTTAATTCCTTCAATTGGAATCTGTGGTTCAGCTTCCAAAGGTACATAAGCTGGGTTATCAGGAGTGTTGGCTAAAGCCCATCTACTAAGTCCATCAGCATTCTTGTGAATGTTTCCTGCTTTATGAACTATAGTCATGTTTCCTCTATATTCTTGAATAGCTATTTGCCATCTCAACATATGTCTGTTGGGAGTTTTCATGTTAAGAAGTGATTTTACTGCATTACAGTCAGTTATCACTTCAAAAACAGTGCCATCAAGGTAATAGTGTAATTTTTCAAGTGCCCATACCAAACATAAGCACTCCATTTGGCTTGCACCATATCTGGCTTCTGTTGGTTTGATTGGCCTTGAGATATAACAAACTGGTCCTTCTGTAGGTTTGTCATCAATAATTTGGACTTGATGTAGGGCTACCCCTAATCCATCTCCACATGCATCAATGTACAACTTAAAAGGAATATTCCAGTCAGGCATGAGGAGTAAAGGTGCTTCTGTAAGGGCTTTCTTTATCTTCTCATAAGCTTTAATTCTTTCCTGTGTCATCTCAAATACAGTCTGTTGATCACAGATTCTATAGAGTGATTTGGCTAGAATTGCAAAGTCTTTTAAATGTTGCCTATAGTAACTAGCAAATCCAAGGAAAGACATCATTTCTTTTTTATTCTGGGGTATTGGCTTAAGCAGTACTGCTGCCACTTTATTTTTGTCAATACCCAAGCTTAAACCAGAAACAACATGTCCTAATGCTTTAAGTTCTTCAAAACCAAAGTTGCATTTCTTAAGTGAAATTTTCATATTCACTTATGCAGCTTTTTCAAGTACTTTTGCAAGTCTTTCAAGGTGCAAAGACCATGAGTCAGAACATATGATAATATCATCAATATAAATGATAAGCCATCCTTCAGGCAATTATGTGGGGAAGATGGTATTCATCATTCTTTGATAATGAGATGGAGCATTTTTAATGCCAAATGGCATTCTAAGTTACTCAAAAATACCACAGTGAGTGATGATTCTAAGTACTTTCTTAGCTTTAGGCGTCAAAAAATTTTGATGGAAGCCTTTTGATGCATCCATTGATGTTATATACTTGGCTTTGGACAATTGAGTCAAGGTTTCTTGGATTCTAGGGATTGGATACCTATCTGGAACTGTGTAGGTATTCAAAGCTCTAAAATCTCCAACCATTCTTGACTTATCATTATGCCAAGCAATGATAACAGGTGTTGTCACTTCAACCTCCTCATTATGGCCTACTTTCCTTAGTACACCAAGTTGAGTTAACTCTTGGATATGTTTCTCCAAGGCTTCTCTAGCTCTGGGACTGGCTGGATAAGCTGGTCTCCTAAGTACTGGGGGATATGGTCTGTCAATATTAAGAGTAATATCAACTTCATGTCCTCTTATAGCACCTAATGGTTCATTATCAGAGGAAAATGCAGTATTGTATGTGTATAACGCGTCAATAAGTTCATTCTTCATTTTTGGTGACAATGATGGATTAATTTGTGCTTCAACAAATTGTGTGGGCACAAATTCTTCCTTATAAGTATCTCTCTCAGAAGATACTACTGATAGTTGCTTTGGCATATTGGAGAAAGCAAATTTTTTTCTGTTGTTCTCTCCAATTGTGAAATATCTGTCTTTATGGTTATTGATATCAATACCATAAATACTTAAGTAATCATTTCCAAGAATGATATGTTGAGATGTGCAGTTGTCCATTACTACAACATCAGCTTTCATTCTTATACTTCCTGTTGGATGGGGAAATACAAGAATAGTGTCCAATATACCCAAGGGGTACATATTGGTACTGGCACTACTAAATTGTACACCTTCTATTGGTAATAGATGGGTTTTCCATTCAGGAAGTATAGCTTGGAGATAATCTTTGCCTACACAAGTGCAAAATGCTCCTGTATCCAAATTGACTTTGGCTTCAACATTATTCATCAGAATTGATGTGATACAAGATGCCCCAGCAGTATAACCTTTTCCTTTAGCAGGTTTGGTTTTACACATTCTGGCATCTTGAACATTAATAAGGTTGTAGCAATCTTCACTATACTGTGGCAAGTGGGTATGGACTTCAGTGACTTCAAAGAAAGCTATGATGTTTTCAATGGGATAGTCCTCCACTGGTGTATCTTCAGAGATTGCAGAATCTTGATCAGATTCTTCCTTCTCTTCATTACACTGAATCTCTTCAATGACTTGAACTTCATTGATTTTTGTCTTTTTTGTGCAAGTGTTGGCTAAATGTAAAGTGCTTCCACATTTATGACACTTTAAGACAGGTTTTTCTGGTCTCTTATCCTCTCTGGGAATCTTAGAGGTCATCTTGGATTCTGTTGGGATTTTAGGCCAAGTTTTACCAATTCTTGTTCTGGCAATGATATATTCCATAGCATTAATGTAGTCTTCTGTTGAACAGGGTTCTACACATCTGCTTTTGATAGAATGTTCCAATTCTCCTCCACACTTTCTTAATATTTTCATATTAATCATAGTGTCAGACATATCTGGTTGTAAAGCAGATAATCTGTCTTTTTGTTTGAAGAACCAAGTAAGTGGTTTATCTTTCTCTGAGTTAAAAATGGCATTTTCAAAGGCATTTTCTATTTTAAACCTCCAAGAATTATTGGCCCACTTTGTAATCATTTCAGATTTCCACCAATACCAATCATGTTTACCATGATCAATCCTCATTTTGTAATACCATTTATTTGCAGTTCTGGTAAACAGACAGTGTAATTTTCCCACTATGATTTCATCAGGTATATTAAAGTCTTCTTGCAACATATCAATAGTCCTGATGAATTCAATATGGTTTTATTCTCCTTCACCAGAGAATGTTGGCCATTCTTCTATTTTGGGAATATCTCTTGCAGAGTAGGAATTTTCTACCAAGAATGGGGTGAGACTTTTTTTAACAGAAAGTTTTTCTTCAGTTAAAGGTGTAGAATGTCTTGGCATATGTGGTTCATGATTCTTACGAATTTGTTCCACACTTGCAATTATTTCATTATTCAACTTCTGCCTTTCACTGTCACTTTTTGCTAAGTGTATAGCAAATTGGTTGGTATTCTCAACTATTTTTAAGACTTGGTCTTGTAAAATTGTAAGTTGATTATTCACCTTAAAAATGGAAAGTTCTTCCATCTCATCATGCTGAACTTGGCACATGTTTTCAATTCTTTTGCAAGAATTGGTAATTGAGTCAAGTCTGGCATGTGTCACTTGGTGCAATTCAGTGTATGTCTTGTCATTTTTCTTTAATTCAACTATATCTGATGCAATTTTAGTTAACTTTCTATCAAGTTTACCAATTTCTACATTAATACTAGTCTGTACACCAATTATTTGCGTGGAAAGTTTCTTTCCATCCTTTCCTTCTCCTTGGCTGTGAATTCCATCAGAGTCCTGGCCATATTGAAGACACTGTCCACGGCTGAAGGCTCTAATTTGGAGATCCTGTACCCTTGTGGGTAAGGTCTGTGCCAATTGGCTTTGCCTTGATGGTTCTTGGGACCTTTCTGCTTCTTCTGAGGTCCCTCGGGCTTGTCCTTGGACACTTCTGGAGCTGGTTTGGAGCTGGTAGACGCCACTGGTGCCTCTGTCTCCAAAGCTGGAGTCATTTCCAACTCTTTCTTCTGGTCTATGGATAAAAGACTTTGGTTCTTCAACCAATTCTTTATCTTTTTGACCTTGTCTTTGCAAGACAGGGGGCTCCATCCTCCTAAGAGTTCTATGGTCTTCTCCTGACCCAGAAAGCTCTTGATGTATAAGTAGGAGTTCATGGCCCCCTGCCAAAGGCTTGGGCATATTTCCCACTCCTCTTCCTTGGCTGCTCTGAACCAATCTTTGTACTGGCATTGATATATTTCTATTGCTGCCACTTGAAAATGGTTCAGCCCTGGAAATAATATCATGAATTAGTTCAGGCTCAGAATTCACGTCAAAATCTGTTGGTACAGACCTTGGGGAATGGGGGGCAACTCTGGCATCCTCCAGATGTGTCTTTCTTGTGGAAGATTTGGCACTTCTGGATTTGGTCTTGCCTCTTCCTTGTCCACATCCATCTGGTTGGACTGAATAGTTGCTTCCATTTCTGGTATTCACCATTTTCACGTCAATTTAAAGATAAAAAGTGAAAATATAAGATAAAATACACACCTTTTGGTGGTAATTTAGCCTTTTCTGAGTTAAATAAGGTGCCTCTTTTAGCAATTTGCACCTCAATACTTTCTTCAGATTCTGCTGCTGAAGATTCAGGACTATTGATGTATCTTTTACTGAGTCTGTTGCCAGCTGCACAGTATTTGATTAAAGACACTTAAAGAGAAAATATGATAAAAGTAATTATTTTTATGATTTAAGATATTTTAAAAGATTTTTTATAAGTTTTATTATTTTTTGATATTAAAAAAAATATTATTTTCAAAGAAAAAGTATTTTAAAATTTAAGAATTTGAATAAAAAAATTAAGTCAGAGTAACTCAAAGAATAATTTTATAAGTTTTTGGATGTGAAGCAGCCGTGTGTAAAAACAGTACAAAATTAAACCAAATTCCTCAATGAAATAAGATTTTAAGACAATTTCAAAAAAAATAATAATTTTTCTTTAAATTGAAGAAAAAAAATATTAAATTAATATATTTTAGAACTTAAAAATATATTAATTAAGGGTACAAGGTTCAAAAAAAACACGGCCAGGCCCCCAAATGTAAGATGTGACTATGAAACTGATGATAATATTACTATTAATCAACAGTACTATGTCTGTTCTTATGAAATATAATAATAAAATATTATTATAACCACAATTAAATAATTAAAAAAAAATATTTCTTTCACGTGTTAAGCACTACTAGTGATTTTAACAGTGAGCAAGTGATTTTCTACAAGAATCAATTACAAGAAGAATTTAATAATAAAAAATTCTTTATTAAAATAATAAAATTATTTTAATATATAATTATCTTTTGCAAGAATAATTCTAATGATAATTCTTGAAGAAAACTAGATTTTTAGAGAAAAACTTTAAGAATTAAAGATAAATCACTCACTAATATTCCAAAGAGCTTTTTGAAAGATAAGATAGAGAGATTTGGCGTAGAATTGTGGATTTAGAGGATCAAAATGAATTTATAAATGTATTACAGCAATATATAGCTGATTTCTATTATTTCACGTCTTTCTGATTGATTCTGAAAGAATAAAACACTTAAGAAAAGTTTTAACTAATACTTACTTGTTGGTAATACTGATATAAATGATTAATAAGATGATGATGCGGAAAAAACAGCAAGAGAAGGCCTCTTTTAAGTCAACAACAGCTCACAGAGGCGTGCCATGGAGCAAACTGAAAAGCCAGTGAGTGAGAAAGCATTAAACACTTTTTGGATTAGTACTTACATCATCTGTTGTCACGTAAAATTACCATAATTGCTTAATTGATGCTTTTACATGACTACCAACCCCAATATGGTTAAGAATAAAAGGAGTAACATTTGTAAATCTTCTTTTATTACAAAGTAATCATTTATTTACCAAAGTTATCAATGTTATTGAAAATTTCATCACAGGTTGTATTTACTGTGAATTTTTGAAGATTCAGTGTTCCACGTAGAATAACCAAAAATGGACTGTAAGTAAGACTTTTAATTTTACTAGTAAAGCTGTAATTCTTTTTGGTTTTAACATAGATAATACAGTTCTAAATTGGTCTTTAAAGTTTCAGAAAGATTCATTAAGAATTGTGTTTTTAATGAATTTTTGAGGTTTTTACCTCATTTCTATGTAGAATTGCAAATATCAGTGTTAGACTGGTTGCTATGAGGTAAATCAATGGATACAAGTCCAAAAAGGGTTTTAAGTACTCTTTTGGTGTTTATCCATGGAAAGTCATTAAGAATTGACGTGGTTACAGGAGCCTAAGTAGCTTTTTACCTCCTTGGCACGTCAAAATAGCAGGTTATTTGCTATTTTCTTAAGATTTACAGTAGTTGTGACATGGTAACCAAGTTCCCAAAAGGTTTTGGTTTACCAATTAGTCTAAGATCAGCCATGTATCCAAGCTTTAGAGCTTTCCACGCCTCTGAGGCCTCAGAAGTTGGGTACCCTGGCTCTCTTTGATGTCTTTTGTCCCCCTGACTTATTTTTCACGTCAAAATAGAAATTTAAGCTTAAAATGAGATATCCACTATGGGTGTACCAAAAGTGCATGTAAGAATACCATAATATTAAGTGCTCAAAACATGTATAACACTATTCTTAGTGTATATGTAACATGGGATTTCTCACTTTCCCTTTATTTTGGTGTAAAATCATTAATGATGTGGTATTGAAGTATTTTCCATATTACCACCTCAAAGAGTTAATTTGAGCTTATTCACTCTATGGAGCTACCCTAGGTGAATTTTTGTGTAGAATCCAAATCTGGCCTTAAATCCATGGATTTACTTACTCAATAAAAAGTTATTCATCTTTTCTGAAATCAAAAATGATGAATTTTGAATATATGCATGATTTATGAGTTATGTATAATTCAAAATTTCTTTTTAAGATAATTGTGGCCTATTTGGGTATGTAAAATATACCTCAAGGCTCACATCTATGGAACAAGATTGTATTGAATGAATGTGGTTGGAAAGGTGGATTGATGGAGCATTGGCACTTGAAAACTGATTTGAAACTGCCTTATTAATAGCCCTTAGAATGAAAACTGCAATTATTCCCTTGGAGGAATACTGAATACTTGAAGACAGCCAATACCTAATGAGAGAGGTGATTTGTGAGCCTTAGAGGTATTTTCATGTACCCAAAAGACCACAAAGAATTAAAATAATTCATAATAAAAATAAAAAATTTATTGTTAAATATAAAAACAAAATTCAAATATAAATATAAAGCTAAAACTGTAATGAACATTTAAAAATATAAAAAAATATTTTTACTTAAAATAAGGATTGAAAAGTAAAATTTCATCAAAAATATTAAATATAATTTCTCCTGTGAAAAAAATTTAAGAAAAATTATTAGAGATTTTTTCCCAATAAATAAACCTATTAAAATTTTTCCCTATTGGATTTCTCATAAAAAATCCAGTGGGGTCACCTGTGTGTAAAGAATATGTAGCTCAACTCTAAATAAGCTTCAATTACGTTTTTATTACTTTCTAGATGAAAATCTGAAAATCCTCAAAGCCTTAAAATACATACACACCACATGGTTTTAAGAGTCAATTTTTGTTTTAAAATTGAGGTGTGTTGTGTAGCTTAGAAGCTATGAGGAATTGAAATGTAAAAATGTTCATGTGTATTACATAAGTAAACCTGAATTTACATATGTGAAATCAATAATTACAGTTGTTTACTGTAAATTTTCAATTGAATTACATATGTAAATTCTAAGTATGATACATGATTAGCAATTAAAGAAAAAATAAATTGGAAAGATTGATTTTGGGGGGAAAAGGAATCTTGGCTCCAAGGGTGCCAAACTCCCCAAGCTTCATGTCTGGAAGGTGTTGGATGTCAAAATTCATGCAAATGTTCACCACTTTTGGCCTGGAATTGAGTCATAGGGTCTGTGACTCAATTGATGATGAGGGTTTGATACCAATTAGGGTAGTTTTGACTTTTCCCAAGAGGGTAAAACTACTCTTAAGTAAAAAAAACCTTAGTTTTGAATTCTATGAACCAAGTATTACTATAACAATTTATTGTTTAAGGGACTAAAATAGCTAAGACAAGGGCTCAGTGATGCCATAAATATCCTTTCTGCTTTAAGTATGTTTCTCAAAACTGATTGGGGTAAATTCTACTTTTGGAGTAAGAGAATTGGTTGCTATAAAAGAATGTCTTCTTTGTACCACTTTTCCTTTTATAATTAGTTTAAAAAATGTTAAAACAATCAATGAAAGATTTCAACCACCATTTTCAAATAATCTCAAAGCGTTTAACCACCTAAAAGAACAATTATAATTTTTTTTTGTAATTCTTATAATCATTCTTACCCTTGAGCCACCCAAAAAGTGAATTAAAGCATCTCTCATCACTGTTAAATTTGTCACTTTGTTTGACAATTCACTCAGGTAACTTTTGAGTGTTTTTCTCTTTAATATTATATTTAAAGACTATTTTTCATATTCATTTACTGCAGTTCTTTGCTTAATTAATTCCAATTGAAATTGCTCTTGAAGAAATTTCTTTTGTAGCCATAAATATATTTTGTAGAGTATTTTTGGATAAATTTTTATTGTTGGAAAAACAATAGATCCTTGGAATATCATTTTTATCCTACTTAAAAAATTTAAAAAAACTAATCTTGGCATGTTTTCTCTTAAAACTCTTAAAATTTACTATTTTTAATCAAATTTTGAGGACAGGAAAAGTACTTCACTCTTAATCAAAGTTTCATATCCACACCTTGAATTTGGTGCCCCAGCCACAATATTTTACCTGTGACATATCTTTTATACTATTTTGATCTTTTTCTTGTATTGAAAAACTCAAAAATTCATATAAAAAATACTTATAATTTCAAAAACTTAATAAATATTATTCCTTTTCATATTGTAAGTGAGGCTTCATTGTTCATTTTTCTTTTGGAGAATTTTTTTTTCTACTTAAATAATTAATTTCTTAATTAATTTTAGTGCAAGAAAACATTGTAAGACAAGAAAAAATGGAAACAGCTTTAACAGTAAATAGCATTATTCCAGCCAGTATTGTCAGCTCAGACCATAATAGCACAGTTATTATAGCTTGAAATCATTAACCAGAGCCAATTTACTCCAAATTAAGCAGTTTGGATATTGGAAATACACTCCACAAAGCAGACAATATGGCCAATAGTAAGTTTTTGATGTCAAAATTACTTTTTTTAAGCTCTTTGATGTATAATTATGGATTCAACAAGATATGGAGCCAGCTATAGCCACTCAAGCAGCTCCCAAAAAGGTTATAGATGCTAATATGGAAGAAGCCAATCAGTTACAGGAGGACAAGGGTCAGTAAATGAAACCCAAACTGACAAATTATGCCATTCTTGCACTGATGAAACTCTTTTGCCTTCAAAAAGAGCTGACAAAATCACAAGAATCCTCAGCAGTTATTTGAAAAGCCAGCTAGAATAAATAGAACAATGTACTTCAACACAAAGAGTATCAAATTTGAGAAGAACTCTGGGAAAACTTCATGAACTCTTACCTGAATTTGAGAACAGTTCTGGGACATCTAAGTACTTACAAGTTACTGAATGGATGTCAGTAATTGATGGAAAAAAAGAACATGATGCTTTTAACAGCAGAATCCAGGAAAAACAACTCTCCACAACCCAAACAAGTGCCAAAACCAACCTCATTGGATAGTAGAAGAAACTACAATGTGAAAGAGAAGACACAAGCTCAGACCAAGGGAAAAAGCAAAGCACCAGCCACAAAGAAATACAGGCAAGGATACAGAATCCTAAAAGACCCAGCAATATGAAATGGAAAATGTGTTTCAGATGGCCAGAACTATGATGTAAATGCAGACAAAAGAGGAAGCCAGATTAAAATATCAGAAATGATTTCTTAGATTTTGGAAGGAGTTACAGATTTGTATATAGTCATAAATGACATAAAAAGTCATGTTTCTGATAAAAATTCAAGAATTTTTAACAATATTAACACCAATAATCTAAGTTTGAGCCAAATAAATTAAAAACTTATGTGTTTTGAAAAATTCTTAAAAGCAATTTAAGTATCAAATGGTGCCATGTCATTTTAGAAGCTAATAAGTCAAAAATCTGTTATTATTAAAGAATTAACAAACAAATATTCCAACTTAAATATTGATTACATGATTGAAACAAGAAGAAAAAAGACATAAGTATCATCAAAGCAGATAATAAGAAAATCCCAAATTTTATTTCAGACTAATTTAATAAAGTAAAGACAAATACAATTTCCTTGAAAAAGTGTTTTGATACCTCACAAGAAGAAGTGTCAAAATTAACAATACAATTTAATCAAATTATTTCTGATAGTACTAGAAAAGCACAATTATGGCAAGAAATGATAAGAAAATAAGACATGTATAAAATTGCGTTAAAAAATTTAATAAAAGGTTCCCAACATGATGTCAGAAATTCCACAAAGTGTACTACAAGTGAAATGAATGAGATTGAACAATCACTGCACACTTTTCCAAGAATTTCTACACCTCTAAAGTAAAGTGAGGATATAAGAAATTACAACCCACAATTATTGCATGTAGAAAACTCACAAATAGAAAATGAATTTTCCACTTCTTTCCATAACTTGGGAGAATAAATGGGCCAAGCACTTTTGAAGGAAATAAAAGAACTTAAGGAATGTCCTAACTTGAGTGGTAAAGGAGAACATGGCCATGAGTAATTGATAAAAGGTATTTAAATGGTCAGAGAAGAATTTGAATTACCAGAAATATTGGTAGCAGAAATATTTAACACCTTGCTTACCAAATCAGCTCATATATGTTATATCAAGTTAAGACAAGCACATAGACACCAAAGATGGACTTTGTGGAAAACCTAAATTGTAAACAAATGAGTCAATGATTTTTGACTGCTTAAAGCTGAAAAAGCCTTTGAATATGACATATTTAGCACTGACAAAGATAGAGCTTTACCATGGGTTTTCTAACAAATAGAAAGACTAAAAGAATTATATCCTGAAACTCCAGAATCCATGACCCATAGAAAAATTATCAGACAATGTGGAGGAAATTTGGAACACATTGTAAAAAGAAGGACTACTGAAAAATATTCAGTAAAAGATCATATAGCTATATTAGAAGAAGTAACCAGCAGAACAAAAATTGGTTCTAGTAGGAGGAATCTCAAGGCAAGATTTAATACACCCTGAAAAGATTCTGTGGACAGAAACCACAAAGACAACTCTAGTAATATAAAATATACATCTTCAGAAGCAATTAGGAAGTGCCATATTTTCCAAAGTACCACACAATTGGGCAATACATGTACAGAAAGAGGGAAAATCAATTAAATTAACATTGAAAAAGAAGCTTATGAGGAAAAAGATGAGGTTAATAAAGAAAATTCAGATTATAAATCATAAATATTCTCTTAATCTTCAAAGGATATAGAAAATATCAGTGTGACATTTGGAATAATGGAATCTTACTCCCACTTACCACAGCTGAGGAATAGGCAACTTCACTTATCAAAAATTCAAGATGCACAAGTTATGAAAACCAAACCAAACAAGGGAAACAGTTATACTTCTGAAAATTCCTGTATAAAAGAATTGGTGATGGATAAAAAACCCACTAAGCTGTTACTTGAGCTAGGAAACTCCTGAACCGGTGTTGGAGAATATTTTCTTAAGAATTGTGTGCCAAATTTTCAAGATTAATTATCACCAATTGAAAAAATAAAATTCAACAGTGCAAGAAATCAAATGAAAACATTAGGAATATTTGAGACTAATTCAATATTTCCACATATCAATTGCAATTTGAGAATAACTGTTGAATTTCTTTTATAGAAAAGTGCTCTAGCACCCATTTTATATTGGGAAATGATTATTTTGTCATGTATGGCATATATTCACATAAAAACAAAAACAGGTACTTTAACATTGGTGACAATAAGCATCAGAAAGGTTCCATTTTATCTTTTAAAAGAAAAACTACAGTAAATAAAGTATTGCCAGCAAGCTTGGAATTAGAAAGTTTCAAATCATAACAATTGAATGAATCTGAAGTCAGTATTCATCTCACTTAAATGAAAGAAAATGAACTCTCTTCCCTTTTATGTGAACATAGGGAAGCCTTTTCATCAGGTAAAGAACCTTTGGGGGAAATTATTGGTCCTTGAGTGGAATTTATTTCAAAAATTTAGAGACCTTACTCACCCTATTAAAAAGGCTTGCATACCAACCAATCCAAAAATCAAGAGAAGCCCTTGAGCTTCACATTGAAGAACTCTTGAACCTTGGGGTGATAGGAAAGGTTGGCGAAAATGAAGAGGTAGAGATAACTACACCTGTCATAGTGGCATTGAATAATGTAAAATCCATAATAGTTGGAGATTTTAGAGCTTTAAATACTTACACTGTCCCAGACAGGTATACCATGCCAAAAACCAAATTTCCCTTACTAAAATATCTCAAGCAGTGTGCAGAAGCAGTATGGATTCCCTGAAGGGCTTCCACCAGATTGTAGTGACACCAAGAGAAAGGAGATAATTGAGGATTATTGTTCATTGTGCAGTGTATGAATACTTGAGGTTTCCTTTTGATATCAAAAATGCACCCTCACACTTCTGAAGAATGATTAATCAAATATTTCCTGAAGAGCTTTGAAATATATGTTCAATCATTTATATTGATGACATTATTGTTTATTAATAAACTTGGGAAGAACATATAGCTATATTATCCAGAGTTTTGGGGAAAATACAATTAGTAAATATGAATATTTATTCAAATAAATGTAATATTTAATTCAAAGACCTCAAAGCACTAGGACCTGTGGTATCTGGTCTATCCCTTGGAATAGACAAGAATAAAGTTTCAGAAGTCTTATTAAATCCTATTCCTCAGAACACAAAGGAAATCCAATAATTACTAGGGCTTTCAGGATACTAAAAGAAGAATATTAAGGCTTTTACATCAATAGGAAGACCCCTTTCTTAGCTGTGTGACAAGGATAACATATTTGAAATGAATCTTGATAGAGTCAAACTTATTGTCAAACTTATTGAATGCCTGAGATGAACCTTAACCACTGCTACACTTCTACTTATTCCAGATTTTAAACTGCCCTTTAATATTTACATTGTTTCATCAGGAGATGGGCTAGTATCTGCACTTCATTCAGTACAAATTATTAATGACAAAACTGTGTAAGGACCCGTATGTTTTATATCTAAGAAAATTGAACCAACTGAAACCAGATGTGGAGCAAGTCAAAGGGAGTGTATATGTCCTGTCTGGGTCTTGTTGTCAACTTGAAAGATCTGTTTTTGAGGTAATGAAAGATTTTACTTCTGTGAAATAACTTTGAAGCATGAAAACACCCAAAAGACCTATGCTTAGATAGCAAAGAGCCATACAGGAATATAGAGGCAATATGAACATCTTACACAAACATGGAACTATTTACAAAAAGTGCAGATGGACTAAGCCAATTTCTCTCACAAAATGAGATTGAGAATACTGATTATGTACCAGAATAATTTTCTCCATTAATCCCAATAGAAGGAATAAGTGTTACAGACATAAAAACTACTTTATTTGAAGAAGCTAGGAGCCACTATACTCAAGATAGGAATTGTAGCATCCTACACCAAGTACTTGATAAATATTCTCAAGATACCTCCTTGATGAATTCCTTTGATGAAATATAAAAAAATTCATATGATGAAGTAAGAATTAATCTACTTGATGGCATAATCTATCATAGGTAAGAAAATACATGTTTCATGATAGTTGTGGACAGGTCCTTAATCAAGCTTGTATGAAAAGAATGCCATCACAGCCCCTTCTCAGGACATATGTCTGAAGACAGAACAGGAGAAAAGATAAATACCTGTATATGGTGTCCAATGTGGCAAAAGGATATTGAAGAATAATTCAAAACCTATGACAGATATCAAAAGGCCAATAAATCCACTGGAAAAATACTTGTAAATATGATAAAAATCCAAGAACCCAGTAGACCTTGGGAAATTGTCCACATGGATTAGTTAACTGGTATACCACCAGGAGGTGATAGAAGCTATAATGCCCACCTAGTTATTATGGACAGATTTAGTAAGACTCCTTTATTTTTACCATGTCAAAAAGATGATATAGAAATTGATAAAGATCTTCTAATATGGAATAGAGTAGTATCATGGACTGGTTTATTTACAGAAACTATTAGTGACAGAGATCCCAAGTTTACCTCAGCACTATAGGAAAATCTTTACATATAATTTGGGACAAAACTATCCTTCTCTGCAGCTTACCACCCACAAACTGATGGAATAGATGAAAAAATGATCCAGACCTTGGAAGAAATGGTCAGAATACTTTGTGCATATGGCTTAGGGTTCAAATTGTCAGCCTGTGACTAAAACCCAGAGCACAACCATGACAGCCAAGTACCATAAACCAATGGTAAAGCCAAGATACCACCAAAACATGGAGCTGAGCAAAATCAGCTCAAAAAGCATCAAAAGAAAGAGGGAGCCGACCACCTTCCAAATACACAAGTCTCACCATCATAGGACATGCAATAACAAAGTTATTCCTACTCAAAGTTGTTGCTGAGCATAAACCTTATTTTTGACCTCTCATCTGAAATCCAGAGGAAGAGACTCAACCCCATTGAAAGGGTATTCAAATTGAAGCTATAGGCCAGAGCTATTCAATGGTACTAGCCAAACTGAGCTAGCATCAAAATTACAGGAGTTATGGCCAAAATAAGGTCAAATAAGGGTGAACAAAATATAAACCTCTCATCTAACTTCTACAGTGTTAGTGTGAGATACCTAAAGTGGGGTCTTTTTGGAAAGAGCACAATCAGGGATATCTGATGGTGCCTTTCATTTCTCCATATCTCATCCAGAACAAAGGTTATGGAGAAAATAAGCTCCATACAGATATTGAGAAAATCATATGCACAAATAACAAAATTTGTACATGGCACAACTTTGCCATATTTAATGTTACCCATACCAAATGAGGTACCATTGTGTAGATATCATCCAAGGCTACACAATGAACCAACTCTGAGCTCAATATCTAAAAAAATGACAAAGGCATAGCAGTTTTAAGGTTAAAATCCCACAATTGGGCCAATACACCTTTACTGTGGGATAATATCCCACAACCATGATTATGAGGTGTCACACAGACAAAAAAGCATGTTTATACTTCAATACCCCATAGTAAATTCAATACTGGGGTCCCATACAAGTTCTGTACAGCATTCTACATGTCATACATGTCAGAAGAGGGCTGTGTGGTCCTCAGATGAAAGTTTTCACCCTGTATTGGTGAAAACTGCACAGATGTGGTTTCAAAACCACATCTGAGCCCAATACAGTGTATAAAGGCTTTGTAGAGGCCACAAGCCAGTACTCTGAAGTGAAAAAACCTTCACTTACTCTATGTGGATGGTCTAAAGGACCACTCCACCCCATCTTAGGATAAAAGGAGGCCTTTTCTCCACCAGAAAAGGTTTCTTAATCCTGTTCTTAAATTCCTATGTAGTAAAAATGTCCAAAAAAGACATTATCTTGGAAAAAAAAGTCAGGTATACTTTAAGCTTACATATTTTAGTCTTTATTATTGTAACCCAACAGGTAAAGCTGCAACCAGGGCTTTCAGTAGCACTCACCACCACTAATTTTATTAGTAAAGCCCTTAATATCTTTAAAACAAAACCTTTTTTAATACTTCTTATCCATGTCATAGTCATATTTAAAGTTGTGTAAACCTTTATTATCACTTTATCATTGACTCAGCCTGACACAAATATTGTGACAGATTTACACATGAGTGGTGTACCACTCTACCTGCCCTGGAGCCAGCATATAAACATCTATAAGTTCCAGCACCAATCAAAATCCTTCTATTATAGAGTAAGGATTGAATTCCAGACTTTCCCAAGATTCTTTGAGGAAATACATTTCTTAGATACATCCCACAGCTGCTAGCTTTGAAGGAATTATAGACAAAGCTAAGAAGTGTGGAGTAAGATGAATGGAGGACTAATTTGCATATGCAAAAGACACATGGGATAAGTCACATGCTGCAAAAGACTTAAAGGTAGGAGAATTGGTAGCTGTATCCACTACTAACTTCAATAAAACAAAAGGATGAAAAAAGTCTAAAGACCCCTTTACAAAACCTTTTGTCATTAAGGCCCTTCATGAGGAAAATGATTTGAAGTAGAATTATATAAAGAGCTTAGTAATAAGAATCCTAAATTTCTAGTAAACTTGATAAATCCTTACAGAGATGGTTATTCTGGAAGATTTCCCTAGCATATACCTCCTGTTGAAACATTTGGTACTAAGAAAGTAAAGGAATACCTTGCCAGATATGGTGACCCAGCTTAAGAAGATAAGTTTTTAGCAGAAAGAGACATACCTGAAGCTAAAAAACTTTCCAGATGGATCATAAAGGCTAGAAATAGCAATGTTATAAAGTAATATTTCCTTTGGAGGGTGAGGGAATGTGGGCCTTAGAGGTATTTGCATATACCCAAAAGAACACCAAGAATTAAAATAATTTATAATTAAAAATGATGAGTTTATTTTTAAATATAAAAGAAAAATTTAGCTATAAAATTAAAATCATAATGAAAAATAATTTTACTTAAAATAATGAAGTAAACATAAAATTTTATCAAATATATCGGAAATAGAATATTTATTGGAAAACAGTCAATATAAAATATTATAACTTTTTCCAATGAATGAAAATATGAGAATAATTTAACCATTGGATTTCTCATAAAAAATTGGGTGGGGTCACCTTTGAGTAAAGATTCTGTAACTGAACTCAAAATAAGTTTCAATTAAATTTTTAGTACTTTCTGTATGAAAATCTGAAAATCCTCAAAACCTCAAATTAATGCACACCACATGTGGTTTAAAGAATCAATTTTTGTGTTAAAATTGAGGTTTGTTGTTTAGTTTAGAAGCTATGATGAATTGGATTATTCTCAATTGAAATGTCAAAATGTGCATGTGTATTACACAAGTGAAATTGAATTTACCTATGAGGAATCCATGATTGTAGTTTTTTACTGTAATTTTTCAATCAAATTACATGTCTAAATTTTAAGTATAGTATATGATGAGGAATTGAAGAAAAAGAAATTGGAAAGATTAATTTTGGGTGGAAAAGGAATATTGGTTCCAAGGGTGCCAGACTGCCCAAAATTATCTGCTGACAGGAATGGGATGTAAAATTTCATGCTCAAGCTCATTAATTTAGGCCTGCAATTGAGTCACAGGGTCGGTGACTCAATTGATGATGAGGTTTTGATACTGAATCAGGAAGTTTTAACTGTTTTTAAGAGGCTGAAACTACCCTTAAGCTGAAAAAAGCTTAGTAAAAACATCTTTAACTTGTTTCAAAGTCTTTTACACACACTCTGATGTGTTTTGAAGGCTATAAGCCAAGTATTACTATAGCAATGGATGGTTCAAGCGGCTTAAATGGCTAAGAACAGGCCTTTTTTTGTCCAAACCAGGGTTCAATAATTCCATAAATGGCTTTTCTGTTGTAAGTGTATTTCTTACTACTGATTAGAGTCAATTCTACATTTGGAGTCAGAGAATTGGTGGCTATAAAAGAATGATTTCTTTGTCCCACTTTTTTCTCTTCATGTTAGAATCTTTTCTTTTTATTATTAGCTTTAACACTATGTAAACAATCCATAAGAGATTCCAACCACCATTTTTAAAGAATTTTGAACATTTTTTTGAACCACCCCAAAAGTGAATCAAATAATCTTTCATCACTGTTAGCTTGGTGAATTTGTTTCCAAATTCACTCTGGTTACTTTTGGGTGTGTTGTATATTTAATATTATTCTTAGAGAGCCTGTTCTCATATTAATTTCCTACATTTCTCTGCGCAATTAATTCCAATTGAAATTGCTCTTGATGAAATCTCTTTTTTAGGTATAAATATCTCTTGTAGAGTATTTTTGCATAAATTCTTATTGTTGTTAAAACAATAAATATTTATAATATCATTGTTTTATACTAATAAAGGTAAGAAAAATAATTTTGGTGTGTTTCCTCTTGGAAACTCTAAGATTTACTATTTTAAATCAAATTTGAGGATAGGAAAAGTAATTCATTTTCAATCAAAGTTTCATATCCACACCTTACATGATTGATGTTTATTATAAAATTTTTAGCGTGAGCCTTGATTAATCCTCCTAAAAATATTATGCCATAAGGGCTGGAAACGTATTTCCAAGTTTTAAGAATGTCTCCTTTATTTTTTCACCATTTGATTTATGGTCAAAAAAGATGCAAAATGGTGTATAACACCATTTATGGAACTTCTGGTTATGAAAGGAAAAGGAATTCAAACATATTCTAGAGGATGGCCTTGACAAACATTGTAAAAATGTGGGCTTCATGGCTTCAAAGGCTGGCTAGGTGGTTTGGAAAAACCTAACCTGTACATGCTTAAAACACTTTTCTCACAAAAGTGTGCAAATGGCCTAAAATGGTCCTTTGGGCATATTCTCTATATTTCATGGGAAAATGAACAAAAATATACTAATTGCAAAAAACTTTATTTAAAGCTAAAAAAGCCCAATACATCCTTTTGAGCTGCATTTCCCCTTTTTACTTCAAGATTCCCAAAAGTGACTAAGAATGGGCCCATTTGGGCCCAGATGATAAAATGACCATAAAGGGCCAATTTGTCCAAAGAGTATGGATTTGGTCAAGTTGCCATAACATTATCCAAGAGGGAAATTTCGCATGGTTGTCACAATACCCCCACCTTGAATGGTGAGCTCCTGAGCACCAATACAAGGTATTAACTGTTGGTGATAATTGGAAAGATTCTGAGGCAGTGATTTGAAGAGGAGTAATTCAAAGAGATAATAATTGAAAACTGAAATTGAGATTGACATATCATGTGTGGATTTATTGGTCTTTTCTGAAATTATCCTCTGTAGTTGATTAATTTTTGAATCATTGATGATAATTAAGTTAATTAAGATACAATATAATGAAAAGAAAATTTGAAAGAAAGAATTGAATGAAAAAAAAAAAATAGAGAGAAATGAATATTGAGGAGTTTCCAAGCTTTATCACAAAGGTTGATAACTGAGTTTAGTTGGATAAAGGACCTGGCAAATAATGTTGATTACAGGTGCTCACAGAGTGACAAAGGTGATACTTGACAGATTGTAGACCCCTTGGAAAGTGCACACCAAGAGAGGAACTTACTTTTGGTACTTATCACTCCCTAAAGTTCCATAAAAATAAAGTATTTTATTAATGATTGACTTGAAAAGGCATAGAAGGCTTATGGTTTTAAAATGAAGGGAATGGTTCATTTTACCAAGTGAAAATTTCCATAAAAATGGAATCTGAACTAAACACTTGGTCAAGTTCCTGTGTCCAAGGAATTGACCAGTGCTAACAAAGTGGCCAAGGTGATTCTGACAACCAAAAGGGTAGAATTCCTCAAAAGGTGTATAGGAGGAGTGGGAATTTACCTTTTTAAGATCCTCTACCCACCAAACACAATAGAAATTAAGCTATTGAAGAATTTGGTCTGGGCTTGTCAGGATATAGTGGATGAGAATCTTTGACAAGTTCAGGCAAATTGTTAAGGTTTTCAGCTGGTTCCCAAGTGGATATTTTTGGGTTTTGACTAAACCCTTTCCATTATACCCAATACCATAATTTTCCTATTTTGAATTTGGAATCAAAGATTTGAGAGACTTACAATTCTTCTTCTTCTTCAACAATGATTGCAGGAGGAATCTCTTGATTCCTATTTGGGTTTTTTTATTTATTGGCTGGTTCAAGGAGGAAAATATGGAATACTGGATGAATGCACTTCCATTGAGATGGGACCTTGAGGTCAAGGAATGAGTGCTGAATTTCTTCAAGATTTGAAAAGGGCCCAACCATCTTTCTAAACGTTTTTTGGTGGTTCTGGATGATTTAATTTTCTTGGAGGAAGGCCATACCATGTAACCAGGATTGAAACAAGGTGGACTTGCTATAATTTTATCTGCATACCTCTTAAACCTGTTCATGGAAGTTTCAAGCTTTCTCTTGACCAATTTCTGTACTGATTAAATTTTTGTTGTAGCTTTCCAGAAGGATTTTCTTTAATAATTTGAGCTAATTCAAATAGAGAATATCTTCCATAAACAGTTCAAAATGGTGAGTTTTTTGTTGAAGAGTGGTCAGAGGTATTGTAAGTAAATTAATAAAGAGGGATAAAGGTGTTACAATCATCTTGATTATAACTAACATACATCTAAAGGTAATGTTCTAGTATATAATTTACCCTCTCTTTCTGTCCCTCAGTTTGAGGTTGATAAGGAGTTGACAGATATCTTGAAATCTTGAGCAGCTGACAAATACTGGTCCAAAAGGAAGGAAAAAGAGAGAACATCTATCAATGACAATTATTTCTGGAAGGCCATGCTTTTAGAAAATATTCTTGATGAATAGATGGGCCACATCCAGTGAAGGTATTGAAGAAATTGTTGGAATAAAAATTTCCATTTTGGAGAACCTGTCCACTATCATTATAATTGAGCCAAAGGAATTGTATAATGGCAATTGAGTGATAAAGTCCAAAGAAAGACACATCCAAGGATAATTTGGAATTGGCAGAGGAGTGAGTAATCCAAACTTCTTGGGATGAAGTTTCTTGTTTCTTGAGCACTTTTGACAGTATGAAGCATCATCTTTCATAAATTGAGTCATGCCATACCAGCGGAAATCCCACCTGAAAGGTTTGAGAGTTTCTCTTGGCCAGGATGTTTAGCTAGATGAGAGTCATGGGAAATTTGAAGTATATTGAGCTGAATTATGGGGTCATTTGGGACAACTACCCAATCTTTGAAAAACAGAAGTTTGGAAGAATGATCAAGAGGATAATCTTCAACAGACTTACCTTTAACCAAATCTTGCATAATTCTTCTGTACTGAGAGTCTTGCCAAACTTCCTTCTGAAGTTATTCCATCAAATTTTAGAGAAAATCCATCTTTACTTCAAAGAGATTTGAGGGTTAAAAGTCATATTTCTTGTTTAGTTGTTGAAAATTTCATTTATTATTTCTGATTGAATCCTCCCCCTTTCAGGGTAAACATTTTCCTGATGTGACAATGCATCTGGAGGAGTGGCTAGGTGGCCAGGGAGGCAAGTGATGTTTGAATGAAATTGAGATAAGAACTCAGACCAACAGGATTAACAGAAAGTGAATAATTTTGAATACATGAAGTATTGAAGTGAAGAATGATTGATTAGAGATTCAAAAGAGGAAGAGAGAGAGAAAGAAGAAAAGGCCTCCAGCACTTGAGAACACAGACTATGCCAAGGAGTTCTTTGTCATGAATCTCATAATTGAGCTCTTCTGGAAGTAACTTGGGACTATCAAATTGAATGGAATATTTTCCTGAGTCAGAGGGCTGAATCAGTACAGCGCCCAAGGCATAATAAGAGGAATCGGTCTCTACAATGGTGGGTAGAGATGGGTTGAAGAAAGAGAGAACTGGAGCTGTGGTGAAAGCCTCTTTGTGATGTTTAAACTGGCTAAAGATTTCCTCATTGAAGGGGAAGCTGTGAGCCTTTGGGATATGACCAAATATACAAATGTTTCACAAAAACACCTTAAAATAATTATTTTTTAATAAGAACTGAAATTATTATCTTAAAATAAGTAAAAATTCCATAAAAAGGAATAAAGCCTTGATTATCTCAGAAACCAATGAATAAGCATGTGAAATAAATTAAACAATTGAATTTACCATGAAAAACTACACATATGAAATTTTTATCTCATACCTGAAAAGTCAATACTTAATGAGATAACCTAAATATATGCACTTTTATGATCAGCACATGTATTAATGGTTTTTTGCTCATATCTCTTAAAATATGCATGATAAAGAGTTGAACCAAAAACAAAATTACAACATAATTAATGTAGGAATACAGAACTCAACTCCCATTTGGCAAGTTATGAACAAGGTTATAGCTTACAATGGTTTATTGAGAAAAATAAGAAAAGCTGTTGACCACTTTGTTGTTAAAGTAATTCAAACTTAGAAAAAAGTAAATATTCAGATTTTACTAGTTCATAAATGTACAATTATGTAGCTTTAATCATTATATTCAAGGTATAACCCCTTGAAATAATGGTTTGAAGTTTAAAATAGTAAATTTTGACAGAAAAGATGTGTTACAAGAAAAATCATCCAAAATAGAGTTTTGATTATGTAATAAAATTCTCTGGGAGGTTTGATGATGAGATTCTAAGCTATCAGAATTCACTCCCTTAATGGCTTTAGCATTTATAGCTCAAAGGGTATTAATGATCAAAGTTCAAGCTTAAAATTGAGCATTTATGATCACTAAATGTAACCTTAATTTAACAAATGTTAGACTTCTTCCAAGCCTACAATGTCAGAAAGCTGAGAGCTACAGTGATAACTCTAAATAATGGTAATAATGAGATAAGGTGGCCTGATTATGATTTAATAATCACTAAAAATTAAACTACTGATCAATTCCAGTGTATACCAGCAGTAAACATCTACTAGAATACTTCTGGACTCTAAGAGGGAGGAGTTTACTATAAATAGAGCTGTTTTTCCTCTATTTCCCCCAAGATGCATCAAAAACATTAAAAACCTTAAAGCAAAATTTAATAGCTTTATTCTTTTCATATAGTTATATTATATTATTATAGACTAAAGCTCAATTTTATAGGCATCATCAATTTCGATGTGGATACACCAATATGTAATTTTTTGTTAAATTCTCTCTAAAATATCTAATCCACATAAAATCAAGAATATTTGTAGTTTCTTCTATTTTTATTTGTAAATAAAATTTAGATAAGCTTTATTTTCATTATTTGGCATAACTTTATTCATAGTTATTATATTAGGTGCTAAAAGTAGGTTATTTATCTTTATTATTATTCCTAATAATTATTTTATTAATATATAACTTTAATATTAGTAATATTATTGTTATTAATTGTTTTGAATTAAGAAAAACCAATTTTTCACACAATTATTATTTGTCTTTAACAATAATAAATTGCCATAAATATATTAATTATGAATTATTAAATATTAATATGTTATTTTTTAGAATATAGTTCATTTAATAATATAAACATTTTTATGTAATAATGATAAGAATTATTTATTATTATAATTATTCTCTATCTTATTAGCTACTTTAATAAGGACATTCAGAGTACAATAAGTAAGATATTAGTAATATTTAGTTGTTGTTTCATAGTCAAACCTTACATTTTGGGGCCTGGCCATAATATTTACTTAAAATACCTTTAAAGAAGATTCAAACTGGGTTTATTAAATAATACATTATGTTTATAATAATAAATCATGTTTATAATAATAAATTATGTTTATAATAATAAATTATGTTTATAATAATAAATTATGTTTATAATAATAAAATCATATAATAAGCTTATATTTATTAATTTTAAAAGCTATTGTGGCATTTGGAAAGCAATTGTACTGTCTTACACATGGTTTTTCACATCCTTAGACTTGCAACAACCTTCTTTGAGTGACTCTAGTGGTTAAAAAAGATATTTAGAAATTAAAAATAAATTCATATTATAATATAATTTGAAAGAATCATATTAATTATTATTTTATTCTTTAAAAATAAAAATAAAAAATGCAATAAAATATTATTTTTATTCCTTTTTATTGATTTCTCTTATTTTAAAAGACATAAAAGCAATTTCTACCTTGGAATTTCCATATCTTCTCAAAAACAACACTTTTCATAAAAATACTTATATTTCTTTGTCTTTTTTAGTGTTTAAAGACAACCCAACAGAGGTCAACCATACCAATGTTGAAAGATTAGTGGAAAAGACTTGTCAAAGTTCTCCAAAACCAGTTATCAATAAGAAAGTAAAGGCTAAGAAATTAGTTTTTCCAGGACCCACTGTTCAAAACTCTGAAGGTGAGTACCTTTTTTAAAATTTCCTTAAAAAGACTTTTTATTTTTCTGAAATCTTTTTATTTATTATTTTCTCTGATATGACTACTAGAAGAGGATCCCAATACTCAATCCAATCAGATGGAGCTGGACTCAGAAGTAGAATTGATCCCTCAAAAGAAAAAAGAAAGGGCAAAATCCCCAGTGGAACAGAATCCACACAAGGAAGTGTCATATCCCAAAGGCAAGTCCCAGAAATGCCTATAATATCTGAGCCAGAATTGGAACTAAGTATGAGTAGCTCCAACAGATACCAACTACATTCAGAGGGCTCAGATAGCCATATGAATGATCCAGTACAAGCAGTACTACAGAGTGTACAAGGAAAAAGATTGGGAAATGTTGGCAAAAATCCACCGAAGAGTGATGAGCTCCTGGAATATTCTGAAAAAGTTCCTCAAAGACAAGTAGTAAGATACTCAATGGATGTAATACACTATCATCAAAACCTCAAATAAAAAAATAAAGGACCGGAACAACAAAAAGAGGGAGGAAAGCAAGGAAAAAGCCCTAGTAGCTTCTACCAGCCTCCCCAAGAAGGTGTCACAATGCTGTCTGCCAGACCTCAGCAAAGGGAACTCTTTCCAAAATGGCTATCAAACCGGTTGAAAGACCAATTGATACTGGCAAGCTGTAGATCACATTCCACCATGTGACAGTACTGTCACAACCACTAGTAATGACCCCCTCCATGGGTGTTGCGGCAATTTAGCCTGGGACCAATTGGCCACACCGTATCTTTTATGGGCAATTGCCCCCCTTTGGTGTTCCATGGCCCTTTGGCCATATCACCTTCCCCTGGCCTTTCCTCGTCCCAGGCCATATCCTGCCATCATTGGCCTTCCTGGCCAATTTCCATATCCCCAACCCCCAGGCCTCTATCTTTGTTTTTGGCCCCCTAGCCATAACCACCCCTTTTCATTAGGGGGTTGAGGGCCTAAATGGCCTTTTTGGGCCATTTAGGCCCCCTACGGCCTCTGTGGCCGCGGCCCGCGGTCCGTGGGCCAATCTGGCCCCCTTTGGCCTAATCCAATGAGGCCAAAAGGGGCCAAATGGAGCATCCCACTAGCCCTCAAGGCCAGGTGGGTGCCAAACCACCATTGGGCCCACCTGAGCCATTCTTGGCCCCAAATCCCATCAAGCCCAAAATGGCCAAAAAGGCCTCTCATAACCACCAGAGGCCACCAGATCAGCTCAGCAATACTTCCCCTCAACTAAAGGGGGATTTTTCCCATTCCTCCATGCATCCGGTACTCAAGGTTGCAGGAGTGGTGCATATACGGTATTATATACCATTATGCACCATTTTTGCTCAGCAATTCAATGGTGATGCTTTTAGGACCAAATTCCATGATTCCAAATTGAGGTCGCAAAATCCAATGCCAATTTAGAAGGAGGACTCTTCAGCTCATCAGTCTGGCAATCCATGGTGGCTATCAGAAGACTATTCAAGGACCCCAACCACCTGGCCCTTCAGTAGTTGGGTTGGAAATTACTTCAGGATTATTCCAAGGGCCATTCTCAGAGGTTATTCATCATTCAATCAGTTGTCAAGGCAGAAAGTACTTCAATACTCCTTGGACAACTCCATTGGTCCATACAGTCAGCAATCAATTATAACTGTATGTCCTTGGCCCAATTGGGCCAATTCATATTCCACTGTGGGAATTCAATCACACAATTCAATTCTCAAGATGGCCAGAACTGTATTGGCCCAATTCAGACAATACAGCCGGTGACTCACCTTCCAGGATCAGCCCCTCAGCGTTTCACATATACTGGCCACCTTTCATCACCTGGGGACTTTTTCCCCAGTTAATGAATATATTGGACTTATTTTTATCTTTATTTTCTTTTCATTTTATCAAAGTAAATACTGATATTCTTACGTCAGTCATTTACACCTTTCTTCTTTTCCTGTAAGTGGATATTGGTGGTCATATCCTTTACTAATTCCATTTCCTTTTCTGGCAGGTTGAAACAGTGAATTGGGGATTCACTTGGTTGGCTTCTTGGCTTTTGGCTTCCTTATTTTCCTGGCCATTGGCTTCACTTACTCTTTCTTATCTTTGACATACTTGTCCTTCTTCTTACTCTTATCTTTCTTAAAGAAATTCATTCTGCTTTATCTCTTTTATCCTTTTGGAGCCCTCCAAGTGAGTTCTTGATTCCTGAGTGCCAGGAAACTCTTGTTTTCTGTCCAAGAGCCCCTGTGACAGAAGGGAAGACAAAAAAGAAAAGGAAATGGAGGAAACTATATTCCCCAAGATAAAGGATTCTGAGAATCCAAAAAGATGCCATGGAAAATGTCTTCAACATGGCCAGAACCTTGATGGAATTCAAGGAAAAAGAGGAGCAAAGAATGAGAAAACCCCAATTCCAAAAACATAACTTTGTCTCCTGATTTTGTAAATAATTCAACAGAAATAAAAAATAGTATATTACCGCTAAAATACATTATGAATGGTTTATGATCTTTACAAAAAATAAATAGGCTTTAATTATCTTTAACCCAAATTTTTGTACAAAATAAAAAAGAGATTTAGAGCATTAAATTCATGGTTGAAAATAATAAACCAAAATTCTTGATTTAAAATATGCAAAAAATTAATACAAGGACAAAAATAATTGTAGAAATACATAAGAGATATCAAAAAAATGACTCAGACAATCAATTATGATGTCATTATTGACAATATGACAGAAAAACGAAATAAATTAAGCATTTCTGTTGAAATATTTGAAGAAAAGACTTCATCACATCAAAAAAGTACTCCTAGACCATGTACAAAAAGTGATGAAGCAAGAATTAATCTTAAAGATGAAATTCAAAGTGAAATAAGACTTATTCCTGAGAAAATGAACAAAATAAATGACGCTAAATTGAATATGCCAAAGCTATCAACCCCATTTCCTCACATAAGAATTACTGTTAAGCCAAAAGAGGAAATAACACACCCTTTCATAACAGACTGAAGCTATCAAGACAAAAACCAAGGCTTAATGAAGAAAGCACCTCAACTGAAAGAATGGCCAACATTCATAGGTGAAGGTGAATATGACCATATGTGATTTATTAAAACAATTTAAATGTTGCAAGAGGATTATGTCATACAAGATGAATTAATCACTGCAAGGTTACATTCATTATTTAAAAAATTTGCAAAAAGATGGTATTATTACATAAGACAAACAAAATGGCAAAAATACCTGGTCTTGGTGGAAAAATGAAATAATCACCAAGTAGGAAAATGATTACTGGAGGTACCAAATAGAAAATGCATTTGAAAATTCCTTCTTTGATCCAGAAAAGGATAAACCTTTAACTTGGTTCTTGAAACAAGTTGAAAGATTAAATGCACTTCATACAGAAATGTCACAAAAGATGATGCACATGAAAATACTTAAAAAAATGTGGAGGAGAAATGGAAAATTCCCTGGGAAGCAGGTGAATAGAGCCATGTTCCACAGAAACGTATATCAATGTACTAGAAGATATAGTGACAAGAGCCAAAATTAGAAAAACATGGAAGTAATTGGATATTGAAAGTCCAAATAAACCACTTATTAAGAATGATAAACCAAGAGAGCCTTCCAAACCCAATGCATCCAAAACTAATGAGCAAATGAAATTCTATAAATGTGGTGGTATTGGAAACTTATCAAATAATTGCCTTGAAAAGGCAAAAATAAATGAAATTGGGAAACAAATGACCACAATGACAAAGAAGATGAATATGACTCTAAAAAGGACACTGAAGAGTCAGAAACTTCTGAAAGTGATGAAATTAATGTAATTAATGCATGAATTAATAATATTGACTTAATATATGAAGTACTAGATGTAAATTCAAACTTACCACAAGCTGGGACATTTGACAAAAGCCTCAGAAAAATACAAGATGCTAAACTGCATAGAACCAAGCCTGAAAAAGGAATGAGTTATAAATCTGGAAAATCAAGTATAAGTCTAGTTATGGTAGAAAGCCAAGAGAAAAAGTTAAAACTAGAAACAGGAGCATACTGTACCTGTTTTGGTAGAATTTATTTACAAACAATCATACCATATTGGAAAAAAAACCTATACCAATACAAGGGGTTAAATTTAGGGTGTTGGTAAACACATGTAAGCTTTTAGTAAAAACACGTAAACCCTTACGTGTTTTTACCAAAAATGTTGGGGACAAAAATGACAATAACAATGCCATTTATGGAATTTTTAAGGCTATAAATGCCATTAAAAATGCCATTTATGGAATTGGTAAGGCTATAAATGACATTAATAATTCCATGCATGGCATTAATGGCCTTAAAAATGCCATTCATGGCATTGTTAATGTCATTTATAGCCTTAAAATTTCCATAAATGGCATTGTTAATGTCATTTGTGGCCTTAACAATGCCGTAAATGGCATTAATGGCCTTCAAAATACCATAAATGGCATTAACAATTCCATTGATGGAATTAATAATGCCCTTTATTGCATTTATAATGCCATTAATGGCCTTAAAAATGCCATACATAGGCATATTTCATTTAAACACCACCCCTTATGTCTTTTTAACATATAATTACGTGTTTTTACCATAAATTGGTAAAAACACGTAGGGGCTTATGTGTGTTTACCAACACCCTAAATTTATTAGTGCAAGTGAAAGCATGAATCCCCTTGGAATATTTGATTTAATACCAATTGTCCTAATCCCTCCCAATGCATAAGGGTAAAAGTAGATTTTTTAGTAATGTAAAACTGAAATTGTTATTATTTCATAATTTGAAATTATTACATGTCAATTTATGTTATAGATATCTATAACCAAAAAGACAGATATTGTGAGCCTTGAGGTATATTTTACATACCCAAATAGGCCACACTTATCTTCAAAGTAAATTCTGAATTATGCATAACTCATAAGTCATGCATATATCCAAAATTCATCATTTTTGATTTCAGAAAAGATGAATAACTTTTTATTGAGTAAGTAAATCCATGGATTTAAGGCCAGATTTGGATTCTACACAAACATTTACCTAGGCTAGCTCCATAGAGTGAAAAAGCTCAAATTAACTCTTTGAGGTGGTAAAATGGAAAATACTTCAATACCACATCATCAATACCACATAAAGGATCGGTGAAAAGTTTTGTTTTTCTTAATTTCACACCAAAACAATGGGAATGTGAGAAATCCCATGTTACACATACACTAAGAATAGTGTTATGCATGTTTTGGGCACTTAACATTATGGTATTATTACATGGACTTTTGGTACACCCATAGTGGATATCTCACTAAGCTTAAATTTCTATTTTTGACGTGAACAATAAGCAAGGGGGACAAAAGACATCAAAGAGAGCCAGGGTACCCAACTTCTGAGGCCTCAGAGGCATGGACAGCTCCAAAGCTTGGATCCATGGCTGATCTTGACCCAATTAGTAAACTAAAACACTTTGGGAACTTGGTTACCATGTTACAACTACAGTAAATCATAAGACAATAGCAAATAACCTGCTATTTTGACATGTCAAGGAGGTAAAGAGCTGCTTAGACTCCTGTAATCATGTAAATTCTTAATTAATTTCCATGGATAGACCCTAAAAGAGTAATCAAAACCCTTTTTGTATTTTTATCCATTAATTTACCTCATAGCAACCAGTTAAACACTGATATTTGCAATTCTATGTAGAAATGAGGTAAAAACTTCAAAAATTCATTAAAAATACAATTCCTAATTCATCTCTCTGAAGATTTCAGGACCAATGGAGAACTGCATTATCTATGGTACAACCAAAAATAAATCTAGCTTTACTTGTAAAATTAAACGTTTTATCTACAGTCTATTTTTGACTATTCTATGTGAAACACTGAATCTTCAAAAATTCACAGTAATTACAACCTGTGATGAAATTGCCAATAACATTGATAAATTTGAGAAATCAATGATTATTTTGAAATAAAAGAAGATTTACAGATGTTACTCCTTTTATTCGTAACCATATTGGGGTTGGTAGTTACGTAAAAGAATCAATTAAGTAATCATGATAATCTTATGTGACAACAGATGATGCAATCAATGATCCAAAAGGGTTTATTGTTTTCTCACTCACTGGATTTTTGGTTTGCTCCATGGCATGCCTCTGTGAGTTGTTGTTGACTTAAAAGAGGCCTGCTCTTGCTGTTTTTTTTACAAGAATAATCTTATTATCCATTTATATCATTGTTACCAACAAGTAAGTATTAGTTAAACTATTATTAAGTGTTTTAATTCTTTCAGAATCAATCAGAAAGACCTGAAATCATAGAATCCAACTATATATTGTTGTAATCCTGCTATAAATAATTTTGATCCCTTAAATCCACAATTCTACATCAAATTTCTTTACTTATATCTTTCAATAAGTTCTTTGGAGTATAAGTGAGTCATTTATCTTTAATTCTGAAAGTTTTCCTCTCAAATTAGTTTCCTTCAACAATTATCTTTATAATTATTCTTGAAAAAGATAATTATATATGAAAATAATTTTATTATTTTAATAAAAGAAGTTTTTTATTATTAAATTCTTCTTGTAATTGATTCTTGTAGACAATTACTGCTCACTGTTAAAATCACTAGTAGTTTTTAACACGTGAAAGAAATAATTCTTTAATTATTCAATTGTCATTATAATAACATTTTATTATTATATTTCATAATAACAGACATAGTACTGTTGATTAATAGTAATATTATCATCAGTCTCATAGTCAAATCTTACAGGTATCTTACCATAGGAGATAAAAAAAGACAGGAATTTGGTTTTCAAACAGCCAAAAAAAGATTACTATTTTGAAAATGAAGAGAAAAGCCCAGAAAAACGTTCATTGATAAATGAAAAACTTATAGAGGCAGGATTAAATCAATAATTAACAGAAAAAATGAAACAAAAGCTGATTGACCTCTACTTAAATAAAAAAGTGCCTTTGAAACTGACAAAGAGCCACTAGGTGCTACTATTAGACATGAATTAGAAATTATTCTTAATTTAGAAAAATCTTATACACCCCTTTGAATAAGACCAACTGACCTAGCTAGCCCAGGAGCTAGGGAAGCCTTAGAGGTGCACATTAAAGAATTAATGGACCTAAGGGTATTAAGGAAAGTAGGACACAATAGACAGCTAGAAGTCACTACAGCTATTATTTTAAATTGGAATAATGGTAAATAAAGGATGGAAGGGGATTTTATAACTCTAAATACGTACACTATCCCTGATAGATATCCAATACCCAGAATGGTTGAGACATTAAAACAATTGTCACAGGCTAATTTCATTACAGCCATGGATGATCTAAAGGTTTTTCATCAAACTCTTCTATCAGAAAATTTCATAAAACTACCAAGGATAATAGTGCATTGTGGCATATATGAATACCTAAGGATGCCTTTTGGTATAAGAAATGACCCTTCCCATTATCAAAGAATGATGAACACCATATTCCCTGAAGAATTATCAGAAGGATGGTTAACCATCTATATTGATTATATTATATTTTTGTCAGAAACTTGGGAGAATAACTTAAAAATTACCACAATCTCATTTTTAATTCTCACACTTCCTGCTGGGTGTGGAAATACAAGATTAGTGTCTAATATACCCAAGGGGTACATATTGTTACTGGAACTACTAAATTGAACACCCTCTATTGGTAATAGATGGTTTTTCCATTCAGGAAGTATAATTTGGAGATAATCTTTGCCTACACAAGTGCAAAATGCCCCTGTATCCAAATTAACTTTGGCTTCAATATCACTCATCAAAACTGATGTGATACAGGATGCTCCAGCAGTGTAACCTTTTCATCTAGCAGGTTTTGTTTTACACAATCTGGCATCTTGGATATTTATCAGGTTGCAGCAATCCTCACTATACTGTGGCAAGTGGGTATGGACTTCTGTGACCTCAAAGGGAGCTGTAATGTTTTCAATGGGATAGTCCTCTACTGGTGTATCCTCAGAGACTGCAGAATCTTGATCACACTCCTCTTTCTCTTCAGTACACTGAATTTCTTCAATGACTTGAGCTTCATTGATTTTTGTCTTTTTGGTGCAAGTGTTTGCTAAATGTGAAGTACTTCCACATTTATGACACTTCAAGACAGGTCTTTCTGGTCTTTTATCTTCTCTGGGAATCTTTGGGACCATCTTGGATTCCATAGGGATTTTAGTCCAAGCTTTACCAATTCTTGTTCTGGTAATAATATCTTCCATTGCATTAATGTAGTCCTCTGTTGAACAGGGTTCTACACATCTGCGTTTGATATCATGTTCCAGTTCTCCTCCACACTTTCTTAATATCTTCATATTAATCATAGTGTCAGACATATCTGGGTGTAAGGCAGATAATCTGTCCTTTTTCTTGAAGAACCAAGTAAGTGGTTTATCTTTCTATGAGTTAAAAATGGTACTTTCAAAAGCATTTTCCATTTTAAACCTCCAAGAATTATTGGCCCATTTGGTAATCACTTCAGATTGCCACCAAGACCAATCATGTTTTCCATGATCCATTCTCATTTTGTAATACCATTTCTTTGCAGTTCTGGTAAGCAGAGAGTGTAATTTCCCCACTATGATTTCATCATGTATGTTAAGGTCTTCCTGTAACATATCAATAGTCCTGATGAACTCAATATGGTTATATTCTCCTTCACCAGAGAATGTTGGCCATTTTTCTAATTTGGGAATATCTTTAACAGAGACAACATTTTCTCCTAAAAGTGGGGTAAAACTTCCTTTAACAGAATGTTTTTCTTCAGTAAAAGGTGTAGAATGTCTTGGCATATGTGGTTCATAATTCTTATGAATTTGTTCTACATTTGCAATGATTTCATTTTTTAACTTCTGCCTTTCACTGTCACTTTTTTCTAAATGTGTAGCAAATTGATTGGTATTTTCAACTATTTTTAAGACATGGTCTTGTAGAGTCTTAAATTGATCATTCAATTTAAAAATAGAAAGATCCTCCATTTCATCATTCTGAATCTGACATGTACTCTCAATTCTGCTGCAAGCATTTACAATTCAATCAAATTTGGCATTTGTCAATTCATACCATTCAGTATATTTCTTGTCATGTCTTTTCAAATCATTAATATCTAATGTTATTTTAGTTAACTTTGAATCATGTTTACCAATTTCTACATTAATAGCTCTTTGTACATGATCTATTTGCGTGGAAAAGTCCTGTTCATCCTTTCCTGCTCCTTGGCTGTGAATTCCATGAGAGTTCTGGCCATGTTGAACACACTGTCCATGGCTGAAGGCTCCAATTTGGGGATCCTGTACCCTTGTGGGTAAGGTCTGTGCCAATTGGCTTTGCCTTTGCCCTTGCCTTGATGGTTCTTGGGACCTCTCTGCTTCTTCTGAGGTCCTTTGAGCTTGTCTTTGGACACTTCTGGAGCTGGGTTGGAGCTGGTAGATGCTACTGGGGCTTCTGTCTCCAAAGCTGGAGTCATTTCCAGTTCCTTCTTCTGGTCTATGGATAAAAGACTTTGGTTCTTCAACCAATTCTTTATCTTTTTGACCTTGTCTTTGCAAGACAGGGGGCTGCATCCTCCTAAGAGTTCTATGGTCTTCTCCTGACCCAGAAAGCTCTTGATGTGTAAGTAGGAGTTCATGGCCCCCTGCCAAAGGCTTGGGCATATTTCCCATTCCTCTTCTTTGGCTGCTCTGAACCAGTTTTTGTACTGGCATTGATATATTTCTATTTCTGCCACTTGAAAATGGTTCAGCCCTGGAAATATTGTCATGAATTAGTTCAGGCTCAGAATTCACGTCAAAATCTGTGGGTACAGACCTTGGGGAATGGGGGGCAACTCTGGCATCCTCCAAATGTGTCTTTCTCGTGGAAGACTTGGCACTTCTGGATTTGGTCTTTCATCTTCCTTGTCCACATCCATCTGGTTGGACTGAATAGTTGCTTCCATTTCTGGTAGGCACCATTTCCACATCAATTTAAAGATAAAAGGTGAAAATATAAGATCAAATACACACCTTTTGGTGGTAATTTAGTCTTTTCTGAGTTAAATAAGGTGCCTCTTTCAGCAATTTGCACCTCAATACTGTCTTCAGCTTCTGCTTGTGAAGATTCTGGACTAGTGATATATCTTTTACTGAGTCTATTGCCAGCTGCACAGTATTTGATCAAAGACACTAAAAACAATTATAAAAGAGAAAAAATTATTTTTTATACTTTTTAAAATATTTTTAAAGATTTTTTATAAGTTTTATATTTTTTAATATTAAAAAAATTATTCTTTGCAAAGAAAAAAAATTAAAATTTAATATTTTGAATGAAAATTAATTCAGAGTAACTCAAAGAATAATTTTATAAGTTTTTGGATGTGAAAAAGCCACGTGTAAAAACAGTATAAAATTAAACCGAATTCCTCAATGAAAAAGATTTCCAAAACAATTTCAGAAATAATAATTATTTCAACTCCAAAATGAAAGAAAAAATTATTAAATTAATATATTTTAGAACTTAAAAATATATTAATTAAGGGTACAAGGTTCAAAAAACACGGCCAGGCCCCCAAATGTAAGATGTGTCTATGAAACTGATGATAATATTACTATTAATCAACAGTACTATGACTGTTCTTATGAAATATAATAACAAAAGTGTTATTATAACCACAATTAAATAATTAAATAGTTATTTCTTTCACGTGTTAAACACTACCAGTGGTTTTAACAGTGAGCAAGTAATTGTCTACAAGAATCAATTACAAGAAGATTTTAATAATAAAACTTCTTTTATTAAAATAATGAAATTATTTTAATATATAATAATCTTTTGCAAGAATAATTATAATGATAATTCTTGAAGAAAACTAATTTTAGAGAAAAACTTTAAGAATTAAGAATAAATATCTCACTAATATTCCAAAGAACTTATTGAAACATAATATCGAGAGATTTGATGTAGAATTGTGGATTTTACGGATCAAAATGAATTTATAACAGTATTACAACAATATATAGTTGTATTCTATGATTTCACGTCTTTCTGATTGATTCCAAAAGATTTAAAACACTTAAGAATAGCTATAACTAATACCTACTTGTTGGTAATAATGATTTAAAATGATAATAAGATGATGATGTGGAACAAATAGCAAGAAGAGGCCTCTTTTAAGTCAACAACAGCTCACAGAAGCATGCTATGAAGCAAACTGAAAAACCAGTGAGTGAGAAAGCAATAAACCTTTTTGGATTATTGATTGCATCATCTGTTGTCACGTAAGATTATCATAATTACTTAATTGATGCTTTTACATGACTACCAACCCCAATATGGTTAGGAATAAAAGGAGTAACATCTGTAAACCTCCTTTTATTCCAAAATAATCATTGATTTCTCAAGGTTATCAATGTTATTGCCAATTTCATCACAGGTTGTAATTACTGTAAATTTTTGAAGATTCAGTGTGATTCATGTAGAATAGTCAAAAATGGACTGTAAGTAAAACTTTTAATTTTACTAGGAAAACTGTAATTCTTTTTGGTTGTACCATAAATAATACAGTTCTCCATTGGTCCTGGGGGTCTCAGAAAGATTCATTAAGAATTGTATTTTTAATGAATTTTTGAAGTTTTTACCTCATTTCTACGTAGAATTGCAAATATCAGTGTTTCACTGGTTGCTATGAGGTAAATCAATGGATACAAGTCCAAAAAGGGTTTTAATTACTCTTTTGGGGCTTATCCATGGAAAATCATTCAGAATTGACATGGTTACAGGAGTCTAAGTAGCTCTTTACCTCCTTGGCACGTCAAAATAGCAGGTTATTTGCTATTTTCTTAAGATTTCCAGTAGTTGTAACATGGTAACCACGTTCCCAAAAGGTTTTAGCTTACCAATTAGGCCAAGATCAGCCATGGATCCAAGCTTTGGAGCTGTACATGCATCTGAGGCCTCAGAATTTGGGTACCCTGGCTCTCTTTGATGTCTTTTGTCCCCCTTGCTTATTTTTTACGTCAAAATAGAAATTTAAGCTCAAAGTGAGATATCCACTATGGGTGTACCAAAAATCCATATAAGAATACCATGATATTAAGTGCTTAAAACATGCATAACACTATTCTTAGTGTATATGTAACATGGGATTTCTCACATTCCCATTATTTTGGTGTGAAATCAAGAAAGACAAAACTTTTCACGGATCTTTCATGTGGTATTGATGATGTGGTATTGAAGTATTTTCCATTTTACCACCTCAAAGAGTTAATTTGAACTTATTCACTCTATGGAGCTACCCTAGGTGAAGTTTTGTGTAGATTCCAAATCTGGTCTTAAATCCATGGATTTACTTACTCAATAGAAACTTATTCATCTTTTCTGAAACCAAAATGATGAATTTTGGATATATGCATGACTTATGAGTTATGCATAATTCAAAATTTCTTTTTAAGATAATTGTGGCCTATTTGGGTATGTAAAATATACCTCAAGGCTCACATTAGAAGAAGGAGAATAAAAGAAGATTGTGAAAGTCCTTAAAGAAAGAAGGACAAGAAACAAAAAAGAAAGGGAATACCTTCTAAGGTATAGAAATCCAACTCAAGAAGATGAATGGATACTTGAGAAGGATATAGAAAATGCTGATAAAGTATTAAGAAGGTTCACAAATGAAAGAAAGCCTAAATAATAGAAAGATTAAGCAGTATTGAGCTTCAAGACAAACAAAGTCTATTGAAGAGGTAGGACAATTGATGATACCCTAATTAACGATATAAGATTCTGGTACAATCTTTTTTGGTGGTAGGGAATGTGAGCATTTGAGAGATGACCACATATCCAAAATGGTCACAGCAAAATTTCTGTAATAATGATACTTATAACAATTATCTCAAAGACTAGTAAAAACACCATAAATAAGTACAAAATCTGAATTAACTCAGATCATAATTAGTAAACATGTAAAAGAAATTAAACCATTAAAATCCTCATGCTAAAATACACATATGTCATTTTTATGGCACATCTGAAGAGTCAATAATGACTGAAGTATAAGTAATAATACCTTAAAAAAGGTATAAAACCTTATTTAACTCAGAGGCCAATGAAACAACATTTGAAATAAACTGTAACATTGGATTCTCCACAAAGGTACACATATGAATAAATTATAAAGCTATTCTCTAAAGTCAATACTCAAGGAATTAAGCTGAATATATGCACTTTTTTGGTCAATTCATATATTCATGGTTTTTAGCTAATATCTCTTGAAATATAAAATATAGAGAGATAAACCAAAAAAAAGTCACCTATTGATTACTGTAAGAACACAGATTTGAGCTTTATTTCACAATTTATAAAAAAGGTTAAGACTTGTAATGGATTATTGAATAAGATCAAGGGAGCTGTTGACCACTTTGTTGTGAAAGTGGTCCAAAACTAAAACAAAGTAGAAAGTAAGATTCTACTAGTTCATACGTGAAGAATGATGTAAACTTTTATTATAATATTCAAGGTATAACCCCTTTGAATCATGGTTTGAAGTTTAAAATATTAAATAACAACAGAAAAGATGAGTTACAAGAAAAATAATCAAAAATAGAGTTTTGATTATGTAATGAAATTCTCTTGGAAGTTTGATACCAACGTGCCAAGCTATTACAATCCACTCTCAGAATAGCTGTAGCGTGTATAACATTTATTAATGATCAAATTTTAAGTTTAAATGTGATCATTTATGATCACTCACTGTAATCTTATTTTAGGTTTAACAGTCATATAAGTGATAAAGCTGGTGAATACTATTGGATTATGATTAATACTAATAAGATCCACAAAGTTTAGGCTTCTTCAAAGCCTATGATGACATCAAACTTAGATTGATAGTGATAACTCTGAATATTAGCATAATAATGAGATAAGATGGTTTGATAATGACGTAATCATCACTAAACCTTAAAATACTGATCATTTCCAGGGGATACAATCAGTACACGTCTACTAGAATCCTACTGGACTCTAGAAGGGAGGTGTTTACTATAAATAGGCTCTTTTTACTCTATTTTCCCCTCAGATGTATCAAAACATTAAAACAATTCGATCAAAGGTAAAATATTTATTCTATGTATATAAATCTTTTAAATTATTATAGACCAAATATAATCTTTATTATAAATCATTATTTTTGATGTGATTCCTTAAATTGTTCTGCTGTTTTGTTATAATTCTCTTAAACATCTCAAATCCATGTAAAATCAAGAAAATTTGTAGTTTCTCTTATTTTTAATTGTAAATACAATTTAAATAAGTTGTATTTATATTATTTAGGGTAAACGTATTCAATATTATTATACTAAGTGATAAAATTAGGTTATTTTCTTTTATTATTGCTTCTAATAATTCCTTAATTAATATAAATAGTATTTATATTAATTTATAGCTTTGATATTAGTAATATTATTGTTATTAATTGTTTTTTATTAATAAAAAACAATTTTTTACACCTTTATCATTTGTTGGTAGCAATAATAAAGTGCCTTTAAATATATTAATTATTATATATTGATATGTTTATTTATTATATTATTTTATTTTTTCAATAATCTACTTATTTTTAGGCCTTAATTATAATAACTCTTTATTATTATAATTGTTTTTATCTTATTTGCTTTATTTATAAGGACATTCAGAGTACAATAAGTAAAATATTAGTAATTTTTACTTATTGTTTAATAGTCAAACCTTACAGACTTGGTCTTAGTATCAACTCTAAACTCCAATAAGATTAAGCGCCCAAAGAAATCAAAAGATTCCTTTGCAGTACCCTTTATTGTAAGAGAACTACATGGCCCTAATGATGTGAAACTAAACTTCACAGGTGAATTTATGAACAAACACCAAGATTTCCCTCTAAGCCTGATAAACCTTACAGCACAAGTGATAAGGAGTTATTTCCCCTGAGAAAAAAACCACCACTTGAAATTCCCCCTCTAGAAGAAGGAAAATAAAAGAGAATTGTAAAAGTCTTTAAAGAAAGGAGGACGAGAAACAAAAAAGAAAGTGAATACCTTGTAAGATACAGAAACCCAGCTCAAGAATATTAACGGATACTTGAGAAAGATATAACTAATTTGGATAAGCTATTAAGAAGGTTTAGACATGAAATAAGACCTAAAGAATAGAAAAGGTAAGCATTATTGAGCTTCAAGCGTCAAAAATTCTATCCAAGAGGCTGTACATTGAATGATACCCTAATTGACTATATCAGATCTTGGTAATATTTTTTTTTGTGGTAGGTAATTCAAGCCTTTGAGATATGACTAACTTTCCCAAAAGGTCACAAAACAACTTTAAAATACTCATTTTAATAATAAGAATTGAAATCATCATCTTAAAAGAAGTAAAAATGCCATAAAAAGGCATAAAGCCTTGATTATCTCAGGAAACAATGAATAAAAATGTGAAATAAATTACACAATTGGATTCCCCATGGAGCACTACACATATAAAAGTGTTATTTCATACCTGAAAAGTCAATACCTATTGACATAACCTAAATATATGCACTTTTATGATCAGCACATATATTCATGGTTTTTAGGTTATATCTCTTGAAATATGCATCAAAAAGAGTTGAACCAAAAAAAACTTACAACTAAATCACTGTATAAATACAGATGTAAGCTTTATTTGGCAAGCTATAAGCAAGGTTATAACTTACACTGGTTTATTGAGAAAAATAAGAAAAGCTGTTGACCACTTTATTGTGAAAGTGGTCCAAACTTGGAAAAAATGAGATATTCACATTTTAATATCTAATATGTGAAGAACAATTCAATTATTATTATAGTCAAGGTATAACCCCTTGAAATCATGGTTTGAAGTTTAAAATAGTAAATTTGGACAGAAAAGATGAGTTACAAGAAAAATCATCGAAAATAGAGATTTTACTATGTAATGAAATTCTTCTTGCAGTTAGTAATACTATTCCAAGCTAAAATAATTCACTCTCTGAATGGGGCTAGCATGTATAATGCAAAATTTGTCAATGATCAAAGTTTAGTCTTAAAATTGATCATTTATGATCACTAACTGTAATCTTAATTCAAGTTTAACAGTCAAATAAGTGATAATATTGGTGAATACTAGTTTAATATGATCAAAGCTAATAGAATTCACAAATTTAAGACTTATTCCAAGCTAATGATGTCAGAAAGCTTAGAGTTACAGTAATAGCTCTAAATAATGGTTTAATTATGATTTAATCATCACTCAACCTTAAAATACTTATCAATTCCAGTGGATACCATCAGGAAAAATCTACTAAAAGCCTTTTGGACTCTAAGAGGGAGTATTTTACTATGAATAGATGTTTTTCTTTTATTTTCCCCAAGGCAAATCAAAAATATCAAAAATATTAAACCCAAAGGTAATAGCTTTATTCTTTTGATATAGTTTTATTATATTATTAAAGAGTCAAGTTCATATTTATAGTAATAATCAATTTTGACATGATTACACAAACATGCAATTGTTTTTGTTAAATTCTTTTTAAAATCTCTAATTCCACATAAAATCAAGAATATTTTTAATTTCTTCTATTTTTATTTGTAACTACAATTTGAATAAGTTTTATTTTTATTATTTGGAATAAATATATTCAAAATCATTATATTGAGTATTTAAATTAGCTTTTTTACCTTTTCAAAAGAATTTCTCTTTATTATTACTCTTAACAATTCTTTTATTAATATATAGCTTTAAGATTAGTCATATCATTCTTATCAATTGTTTGTTACCAATAGAAAAGGATTTTTAATGCATTTATTATCTGTTTGTAACAATAATAAATTGCCATAAGTATATTAGTATATTTATTTTTATTATATAGCTTATATTATTATATGTATTTAATAATATAAACATTTTTACACCATAATTACAATAATCCTTCATTATTATAATTACTCTCTATCTTATTCATTACTCTAATAAGGGCATTGAGAGCACAATGAGTAAGATATTAGTAATATTTACTTATTTTTTCATAGTCAAACCTTACAAAACCTGAATCTTTCTTGAAGAACTTGGTGAGTGAACATATTTTCCTTGAGTAATTCTTTATAAAGTGATGGTAGATGTTGGAAAAGTCAATAAATTCTTTGAGAGCCTTTAGGTTTCTTGGAGGAGGCCAATTGAGAGCTTGATGTGCTTTTTCTTGGTCCATATTGAGGCCTTCAGAAGAAAAAATATAACCTAAATATTCACTTGAAGCATGAAAGAAGCCTTTAGAGGCCTTAGAAAAGAGGTTATTGGCTTTTAGTCTGGAAAGAACAGTGGAGACATGAGTGAAATTGTCCTCCTCAGACTTGGAAAAGACCAGAATTCAATCCAAATAAACATCACTGAGATCAGAGAAAATATCATTGACAAGACTTTGAAAATAGGCAGGAAGTTGGTGAGCCCAAAAATCATAAATACTCATAGCTTCAATGGTTAGTCCTAAAATATTCCAAATCTTCATCACCCCTCTTGATTCTGAGCAGGTTATATGCACTATACAGAATGAATATGCATTGGCTTTTAAATTTGGGGAATCCTTGAAGAAATTTTGATGAATATTATCTTTACTTTGTCTTTCTTATTACTAGTTCCTCTTCTCCTTTATTATGGAATGAATGCAGCTCCCAATACAAGATTTGGAAGCGATTAATGATTCCTTTGAAATAAGAGATAAAAAATAAGAAATTATACAAGTAAAGAAAATCAAATACAATCAAAAGAATTAAGAGAGAAAATAGTAAAGAAAAATAAATACAGAAACTTCTGAGGATTGGCCTTCTTGTGGTGAATTTCTTGATTTTGGCCATATATTTCCTGAAAATATAAAACCAAGAATTTTTTGCTCACAGAGTGGGAGAGGTGTTTTTTACAATAGGTAGAGACCCTCAGAGGTGCATACCAGGAGATAAAACTCACTTTCATAACTTCCACTCCCCACCATGCATAATAAAAGAAAGAAAAAAAAT
This sequence comes from Austropuccinia psidii, assembly GCA_023105745.1. Lineage (NCBI taxonomy): Eukaryota > Fungi > Basidiomycota > Pucciniomycetes > Pucciniales > Sphaerophragmiaceae > Austropuccinia > Austropuccinia psidii. Next base: position 13,817,265 of record JALGQZ010000007.1, on the reverse strand, counting down.
TCAATAAGAAAGGAATTAATGTAAGGAATGTATTGAATAGTCATTATTGGTGTAAAACAAAAAGTGAAAATTATAAAGGCAGAAATGTGGCCATGTAATGAGTGGAAGTCCAAATTTGAGGTTATTGATGTTGCAAGTTCTTCTGAGTCTGTTCAAAGAGTTTACAAGTGCTTACAAAGTGGCCAAAGCCATTTTTACAACAATTTTGGGTATAATACCCCCTTATACCAGGAGAGGAACTTACTTTCCTAGCTTCTACTCCCCACCAAGCACCATAAAATCAAACTGTTGGGGTATTTGGGACAGGCTTGTCAGGGTACAAGGAGTGGAAATCCTTGACAAGGTCTGGTTATTTGGTAAGGTTGGAAGCTGGTTCCCAAGTGGCTCTTTCTGGGTCTTCACTTAATTCTTTCCACTCTACAAGATACCATAATTTAACTTTTTTGAGTTTTGAATTCAGAACCTGTGCCATTTCCCATTCCTCTTGCTCCTCCAATATAACTGGTGGTGGTGCCAACTGATGTGGGTTTGGAATAGCTGATTACTTGACTGGTTTTAACAAGGACACATGGAAGACAGGTTGAACTTACTTCCATTTTAAAGGCAACTTGAGGTGATATTCATGGATTCCAATCTTCTTAAGAACTTAAAAGGGTCCCAGCCATCTTTCTGAGATTTTCTTGATGGTTCTTGTTGTCTTTATATTCTTTGAAGCTAGCCATACTTTGTCCCCAGTTTTGACATCAGGTGTAATTGCCCTATATCTATCTGAATACCTCTTACAATTTCTTTTGGCTGACTCTAATTCTTCTTTGAAAACTTTCTGTACTGATTGGAGTTTTGTTGATAACTTCCCGGCAGGTGTGTCTTGAGAAATATAAATTGAGTCAAAGCTGGTATTTCTTTAATTAATTTTGAAAAATGGTAAATGTTTTGTTGATGAGTTCTCTGCATTATTATAGGAAAATTCAACCAGAGGGAGCCAGAGGTTCTGGTCATATTGATGGTAACTGACATAAATCCAAATATACTGTTTTGGAATCTAATTTACCCTTTCTGTCTGTCCATCCATTTCAGGATTAAAGGCAGTTGGAAGATCTCTTGATATCTTGAGCTTCTGACATAGATTGGTCCGGAATGATTAAACAACGAATGAATCTCTATCACTGACAATACTTACTGGGATTTCATGCTTGCAAAAGAGATGGATAATAAATATTTGAGCTAATTCCAAGGAAGTAATTGTTAAATAAAATGGAAAAAATATTGCCATTTTTGAAAATCTGTCCACAGCTACCAAGATTGAATCAAATCTGTTGAAAAGAGGCAATTGGGTGATGAAGTCCATTTATAGTGCGTTCCAAGGACCATATAGAATTTTAAGAGGCTTTTGTAATTCAAACTTCTTTTGGTGAATTTTGTTGTTTCTTGAAAATTGCTGGAATGAGGACACAAAGTTCTTTATTCTTTTATTCATGCCAGCCCACTAAAAGTCCCCCCTGATGAACTTGAGAGTCTTCTCCTGACAAGGATGGCAAGCCAACAGTGAGTAATGATACTTTTGAATAATTTCCAATTGGATTGCATGATTTCTTTTAATGCCTACCATATCTTTGAATAATAACAACTTGGCTCAAGTTTCAATAGAATAATCTGGAACTGATTCACCTCTTGCTAATTGTTTGAGTATTTATTGATAATATTTGTCTTTTGATACTTCTTTTTGAATTTGATTAACTAAATCTGAGAGAACTTCAACCTTGATTAAAGATATTCTTGATTCTTTCATTTCATCTTTCTTGAGAACTTGATTAAAGTTTTGAGGATTCTTGCTGATGAATTTCACCCCCTCTCTTGGTTCTGGTCATCCCAATGTGACAAGGCATCTTGTAAAGGGGGAAGGCTTCCTGAGAATTAAGTAATAGAGAAATAGGCCTCAGATATAAATTCAGACCAATGGGCTTGACAATGAGTTGGGAATTTTGAATAAATAAAGTATTGAAGGAAATGGTGGTCTTTCAAGGCTTCAAAGGTATTTCAGAGAGATGGAAGAAAGGCTCTACAGAGCTTGAGATCCCAAACTATGCCAAGAAGTTTCTCCTCATGAATTTCATATTAAATTTCAGCTGGAAGAAGCTTGTGAATATCACACTAAAAGGAATATGCAAGCTTTTGAGATATAACCACATATCCAAAAAGGTCACAAGAGAACTTTAAAATAATTAGCTTAAAATAAGTCAAAATGCCATAAATAGGCATAAATTCTCAATTATCTTAGAATCTAATGAGTAAAAATGTAAAATAATTTACACCATTAGCTTTTTTCATGATAAAATACACATATATTGCTTTTATGGCATATTTGTCAAGTTAATATTCAAGGAAATAGCTTGAATATATGCACTTTTATGGTCAGTGCATATATTCATGGTTTTTAGCTCATATCTCTTTAAATACAGATGATAGAGTTAAACCAAAAATGAAGTTACCACGTAGCTACTTTAAGAATACATATATAATCTTTGTTTGACAAGCTATTAATAAGATTATAGCCTGTAAGGGTTTATTGAATCAAATTTCTATAGCTGCTGACCACTTGCATGTGAAAGTAGTCCAAAGCTAAACCACAGTAGATATCCAGGCTCTACTAGCTTATATGTGAGTAATGATGTATTTCTTGGCATTATATTCAAGGTAAAACGCCTTGAAATCATGGTTTTAATTTTAAAATAGTGAATTTCAACAGAAAAGATGAGTTACAAGAAAAATCATCAAAAATAGAGTTTTGATGATTAAATTAAATTCTCTTGGTAGTTCAATAATGACATGTCAAAACATCAGAATCCCCCTTTCAATTGGCTGTAACTTGTAAAACTTGAAACTTATTAATGATCAAAGTTCAAGCTCAAAATTTATCATTTATGATCACTTTCTGTAATCTTATTTTAATTTTAACAGTTATATAAGTGATAAAGCTTGTGAATACTATTAGATTATGATTGATACTAATAAAATTCACAAATTTTAGGTCTCTGCCAAGCCTATGATGTCATCAAACTTAGAGTTATAGTGATAGCTCTAAATGATGGTGTAATAATGAGATAAGATGGCTTAATTATGAAATATTCTAGCTAATGCCATTATTACACGTCTACTAGAAGCCTTTTGGACTCTAGGAGGGAAGATTTTACTATAAATAGAGCTCTTTTTACTCTATTTCCCCCTCAGACACATCAAAAACATTAAATTAAAAAGGTAATTTCTTTATTCTTTATATATAAATTCATTATATTTTTAAAGACCAAAGATAATATTCTTTATAATCACCAATCTTGAAGTGATGACATCAATTTTTAATTGTTTTTGTTAAAATTCTCTCCAAAAACCCTAAACCCATGTAAAATCAAGAAAATTTGTAATTTCTTCTATTTTTATTTGTAAATACAATCTGAATAAGTTTTATTTACTTGATTTTCCCTAAATTCATTCAAAATTATTATATTAAGGGTCAAAAGTAGGTTATTTTGACTTATTATAATATTTTTCTCTCTATTATTATCTTTAATGATTCTTTTCTTAATATAAATAGTATTATATTAGTATATAACCTTAATATTAGTAATATTATTGTTATAAACTGCTTCTTATTATTAAATAACAATTTCTTATGCATTTATTACTTGTTGGTAACAATAATAAATTACCATAAATATTTTAATAATCAAATACTAATATACTTATTTTTATTATATTATTATATTTATTTAATAATATAATTATGTTATGCCATTATTATAATTATTATTATCTCATTTTGAAAGCTTTACCAGGAAATTCATAGTGCAATGAAAAACTCTTTGTAATATTTTCTTATTGTTTCATAGTCAAACCTTACAGGATGCTTTCCCGAGTCAGTATGGCACCCAAGGCATAATCGGAAGCATCAGTAACTATAATAGTTGGTAAAGAAGTAGTGGAATGTGAAAGGATAGGAGCAGTGGTGAAAGCTTCTTTGATTATTTGAAGCTTACTAAGAGCTTCCTCATTAAAGATAAAAGGAGAGTCTTATCTTACAAGGGAAGTGATAGCAGTGATTTATTTGGAGTAAATTTTAATTAAAGAAAAATGAAAATTGGGAAATCCAAGGAAAGCTTGAAGTTCCTTGATGTTTTTTGGGCTGAGGCAAATTGAGGATTTACTGAACCTTTGAAGAATCCTTCTTGAGGACATCACTTGAGACAAAATAGACAAGGTATTCCACACTAGAGGCATGGAATAAGGACTTGGAAGCTTTATCAAATAAATTATTGTCCCTTAGTCTTTGGAGGAAAGATGCCACATGGTTGACATTCTCCTTCTTAGAACTGGAAGACACCATAATATCATCTAAATAAACTATCAAAAGAATATCCAAAGCGTCTGAAAAAGTATCATTCACAAGATTTTGGAATGAAGAAGGAGCATTGGTTGAGCCAAAGTGAATAACCAAGTACTCATATCTATCATATTTTATTCTAAAGGCAGTTAAGTATTCATTCCCCTCCTCAATTTTCAGGAAATTATAAGCACCATGCAGGTCTATCTTGGAGAAGATAGTGGAACCATTGAGAAAAGTGAGGATCTGCTTCATTGGAGGAACAGGGTACCTGTTCTTCCTAGTGACAGCATTGAGCTTGCAGTATTCAACACACAAGGGAATTGTGAGCCTGTGAGGTATGTATAACATACCCATAAGGCCACAAATAACTTTATACACATTTAAATTTGTCTTCAATAGACTTTTTAATTTAATTTAAAATAAAAAATAACAAAAAATAAGTATAACTTTTTTTGGATAAACAAAGTTATAAATATTATGTCATTTTTGGATTCTACACCAAAAATACCCTATGGTACATCCATAAGGTGTTATACCCAAAAACACTTATTTCTTATGTTATTAGAAGATTTAAGAATCTTAAAGTATTAATGTAACTTTTTTAACATTTTTTAAAATTGTTAAATTTAAGCTTAAATAAGCTTAAATTTAAAGTTGCATAAGGTTTATGCAAACTTACCAAAATTTTAGTTAAAATTGAGGTGTGGTGTATATTTACTGAATTGGCTAAGGATTTGCCATACAGAATGTAAATCCTGTGTGTGCTCAATTTAAAAGGTTTTAAGGCCATAGTATGGCTTTAAATAAATAAAAGGGAAAAATCCATGCAAAAAGGTGGGACAAAGGAAAAAGACCAAACAGAGCTGGGGTACCCAGCTTTTTGGATCTGAAAGGATTCAATTAGGGTTGTCTATCTGTATTGGAGTATTTTCAACCTTATTTAAACTTTAAGATTAGACTTTGATCCAACATTAAAGTTTAAACTGGTTTTATCCCAATTTAGACAGGAATTTCAAGCTGCCAAAGGGTAAATCCCAATATGCAGGCTTGAATTGAAGTTTTTAAGAACTGTCAAAGCTTAATTAAGCTTAAAAAGCTTGAACCTTTAAGGTTACAAGCATTAAAACCTTATCAAAACTTAAGGTTTGGTGTGTATTGCTATTTTACATGGAAAAATAGCAATAACATCAAAAATTCATTCAAAATCCAATTCTTAATGGATTTGCTTGAAAGCTTCACACAGCTTACAATTTAATATTATCTACATATAAATCAAATTTTAGGTATCTTTTATAAATTAATTTCCTGGGTAATTAGCCTGGAAATTTACTCTTTTAATCAAAGCTCAAAGAAAATTATGATTTCTTTAAAAATTAATTAAAAATTGAGTTTAAGAGATTTCTGCTTGAAACTCTATTTTCAAGTTGTTCATGTGATGAACTTTAATATAAAGAAGTTCATTTATATTAAAAACTTAAAATAATTAGTTTAAATGAGGATTAAAGCTACATGGAGTTAAGAATAACACTGATAACTTTAAATTGGAATTAAAAATAAGTTACCTTAAGTTAAGAACTTTATTTTTAAGCATTGTTTTTCAGTTTTGACCTGGACACGCCCTCTATATTCATTATGAATCATGAGAGCTTCTCTGAAGACATAAAAAGAGTCTTTTAATCACTGTTTTTATCCATCATTCATTATCAATCCAATCATATTAGAAGTTTAAACAGGTAAAGTTTTATTAAATATAAAATCTTATTATTAAAGGAATTCTTAAGTTATTTTATTCTTTATTAATTAAAGTTAAAGAATTGAAATCATAGAATTTAGATTATTGTTGTAATCACCAATAATACATTTTATTATATAAAATTATCATCTTAAATATCTCTTAAAAATCCACAAATTCCTCTTAAAAACTCTTTAATCATAATTTTTATAATGAAAAGTTGTTTTATCTTTAAAAATATTGATTTTTGGCGTGTTTTTAACTTATAATCATTATTTAATATAATAACTGTTGTTTTTTGACTTGTTGTATTATTTAAATATTATAAGTAAGTTTTCTCTAAAGCTCTATATTTTTTTATCTAGTATTAGTTTTTTTATATAGAATTTTATTCTATGAGAATTATTTCTGCAAAGTGTGTGTTTTAATTCTTTTATAAATAATATTTATATTATTTATAAATGGTTAATATTCATATTTTCCACATGTAATTGTCTCATTAAGAGCTTTACACTTCTTATTGTTATAACTGTCAGTGACTGTAATGATAATAGAATAATTATATATTATTATCATTATTATTTTTTTATTATTATATCTTTATAGTAATAATTAAATTCTTTTTTTTATATATAATTATTTTTAATAATTATATTTAAATTTGTGGTTGTAATATTTCATTATATTATATATTTCTACTGAGGACAGTCATAGTACACTTGATTTTGCTACTATTATCAAGAGTTTCATAGACAAACCTTACAGGAATGCTTTCATCTTTTTTCTTGACAAAGAGGACAGGTGCTCCTGCTGAAGAGGAGATTGGCCTGTTGAAACCTTTCTCTAAATTCACTGAAATGTAGGCCCATGGTGTTTCTGACTCATGATTTGATAAGTAGTAGATAACACCAATTGGAGGTAGAGACCCTTCCAGTTCTATATGATTATCACAGGCACAGTGTGGAGGAAGTTTCTCTGCTTTTACCATGGATAAGACATCCAAATATTGGCAATAAGCAGGGAGTACTATATTAAACTGGGGCCTCTAGCATGGCTTCCAGTCTAATGATTAACAGTTTTAATAAATTAAATTGGAAGTTTAATACTATCATTTTTAATTAATAGAGACATCACTATTCAAAATTATATTTAATTTGTGGAATGAGCTTTACCTATATGAAAAATGCTGAAAGTAATTTTTATTACTTATATTTGAGAGATCTAATAACAAACAATTGTTATGATTTTATTTGTAATATATATATATATTTTTAAGAGCTCTGAGGGATAATTCTCCGGAATAATGATCCTCTTTAAATGTTGTAGATACCAAATCAAAATGAAACACCAACATACTAATAAAGGTTTTAGCAGAAAAGGCATTGTTATATTAACAAGATATATAGAAAAAGAAGCTATACAGCTGTTATAGAAGAAAAGGTACTGTATCAACAAAAAATGGTGCCATAGAGAGAAATTTTCTATATCTACAAGTCTTCAAAATGTGACTTGGTAGCAATATTACTATAACAACAAATCTTAAATAAGTGACTTGGAAAAAAATAGAAGAAAACAAAATTAAGATTGAATTTTGGAAAATAGTTTGAAATCATTTAAAGAAAATTTAGAGAAAGTTATTGGAGCTTGAGTAGCAGGTATGGCTTTTCATTTGTTCAGGCTCACATTTGGTAAGACAAAAAAAGGGTAAAAACAGAATTATAATTTGTTGAACTAATTTTAAGATGTTTCTATGAAACTGTTGATTATATTGCTATTAATCAGTAGTACTATTACTGTTCTTATGAAATATAATAATGAAAACTATTATAACCACAATTGAATGATTGATTATTCATTTATTTATTTATTTTACTTGTTAGGAAATACTAGTGATTATAGCAGTAAGCAGTAATTGTCTACAAGAATCAACTACAAGGAGTATTTAACAATAACACTTCTTTATTGAAATAATAAAATTATTTTAATATATGATTATCTTTTCCAAGAATAATTATAAATATAATTCTTGAACAAAACCAATACTCCAGAAAAACCTTAAGGATTGATTAAAACCACTCACTAATACTCCAATAAAACCTTGAAAAGGATTGGTAGAGAGAGTTGATGGATAAATTATGGATTTGAAGGATGAAAATTTATTTATAGAAGTATTAAGAAAGTTATGGTTTATTTCTATTATTTGAGGTCTTATTGATTCTGAAATATTGAAACACTTAAGAAAAGATTTAACTAATGCTTACTTGTTGGTAATAAGGGTATAATTGGATGATAAGATGATTTGGAAAAAACAGAAAGTGGAGGCCTCTTTTAAGTCAACAACAGATAACAGAGGTGTTCCATGGAGAAAGCTGAAAAAACAGTGAGTGAGAAACCAATTATCCTTTTTTGTATTATTTATTGAATCATCTGTTGACATGTAAGATTATTATAATTACTTGATTGAGGCTTTTATGTGACTACCAACACATTTATAGTTAAAGATAAAAGACATAACAACTTTAAATCTTCTTTTATGTCAAAATAAACATTAATTTCTAAACTTTAGTGGAAATTTAATCACAGGTTGTATTTTCTGCAAATTATTGAAGATTAAGTGTTTCATGTGGAATAATCAAAAATTGACTGTAAGTAACACTTTGAATTTTACTTATGAAACCATATTTCTTTTTGTTTTCTTGATGAATCATATTGTTTCTCATTTATCCTGAAAATTTCAGAAATATTCACTAGGAATTGTATTTTTAATGAGTTTTTGAAGTTTTTACCTCATTTCTACATAGAATTTTAGACTTGAAAATCACTAAGAATTGACATGGTTACAGGAGTCAGAGTTACTCTCTACCTCCTTGTCACCTCAAAATAGCAGCTTATTTGCAATTTTCATATGACTTAATGGGAATTTAGCTTGGTAACAAAGTTTCCAAAAGGTTTTAGTGTACTGATTGGGCCATTACGAGCCTTGGATCCAAGCTTCAGATCTTTCCAGGCCTCAGAGCCCTCAGAAGTTGAGTACCCTGGCTCTCTTTGATGTCCTTTGTCCCCCTTAGCTATTTTCACATCAAAAATAGTAATCTAGGCTTAAATACTGATATCCACTATGGGTGTACAAAACGTTTATGGAAAATAATGTATTTTTAAGTGCCACAAACATGAATAACACCAATTGTAGTGTATATTTAACATTGCATTTCTCACATTCCCATTATTTTGGCCTGAAATTGAGAAAAACAAAAAAATTCACAATTCTTTTATGTGATATTGAAGTATTTTCCCTATTACCACCTCATTAAGTTAATTGAATCTTATTCACTCTATGGAGCTACCCTAGGTGAATCCTTCTGTAGAATCCAAATCTGGCCCCAAATCCATGCATTTAATTCCTCAAAGAAGCTATTCATATTTTCTTAAATCAAAAATAATGAATTTGGGATATATGCATTACTTATAGGTTGTGCATAGTTCAGAATTTATTTCAATATGAATTTTGGCCTGTTTGGGTATTTAAAATATACCTCAAGGTTCACACTAATTTTATGGATTTTGAATTTTTGAAATGACATTTTTTAGTTCTAAGCCATTGTAATAGCTTGATTTTCTGTCTTGAATTCTGAAACCAGTTGAATCTTCTGATATCTTAAATTGTTGTTCAGTTGGTAGTTCTCTGAAAGGTCCTCCCTTTTTTAAAATTGAATTTATTCAAGATCCTATAATTTTGAAAGTTTCTCCATGTAGTAATTCATATAACTCAATTTCTTGATTCAATCCTTTGAATAATTGTGTTATTGTTCTTGATTATAATTTCTTTTTTTAAATTTGTTGATCTTTGAAAAGCTTTTGAATTTAATCTTGAATTGTATTTGAAATTTTGGAGTTGGTAGATGTATCATTTACTTTTAAATTATTTCTTTCAATATTCATAGTTGTATTTGTTGTTTCATTACTATTACTACTATTAAGAATGATATTATTATTCATATTTCTATTGTTTGTAATTTTTATGGAATTAGTTTTAGCTCTATTAGAACTTTCTAGGTATGGGCTTCTATTCCTAATTTTCTCAGCAATGTCATTATAATTATCTTTATTAACCATCTCATCCATTGTTTTAGGTGTAATTGTTTTCGTACTGGAGCTAGTGCAACTGGTATTAGCTTGTGAATTCTGTTCATCTTTCTTATAGTTGTTACTTCTATTCGTGTCAGGATTATTAGAACTGGGATTTCTATCCTTCTTGATAGTATTTGTATCAATACTTTTACTATCAAAATTGCTACCATACTCCTCCCTAGAAAAAATCTTCTTTCTCTGAGTAGAATTACCAATATCTTTAGAAACAGAGGTAGCTTTTAGAGCTTCAGTATCATAATGGAAGTGAGATAATCTGTTATTATCATATCTATCAATAAGTGGATTGAATGGAATTCTGTAATGTGTATTTGAGGAGATGTTGATAGTGGTATTACCAATGTTATTGTTGGAAGCTGTATTAGATGTTATATCTTCTTCTTAGTTCAATTGATAATTGGTTTTATTCTTAATCACTACCATTCTTCAATTCCTAGTAGCAGATTGAGGTCCTGAAGGTCAAGTGGACTTCAATTCACAGTCAATGTTAGTTCTATAACTGCCAGCCTTGATATTTTCATTCGCATGAAAACGTAAGCTGGTATTATTTGAGTTTGTATTGTCTGAATTTTGAGAATTAGAGGAATGGAGAAGCTTTCTACTGCAACAACAACAAGTAGAATGGTTGAAATAATAGCTACGGTTCATGATCTTGGATAGATGAACAGTGAAAAGGCTAACCTCTTTGAAGAAGAAAGAAATCTGGCTAAAAGCTTCAAGCACTGTTGGGTTCACAACAGTAATAGCTTAATTTTTTTTGTTGGATAGTAGTAGCAGTGAGTACAGCAATATTTGAGGCTTGGAGATAATACTAATAACTTTTGAATAAAGCTTCAAAATTTTTATAATGCATTAGTAGAGAGACAAAAAAATCAGAATTAGAATTGTTGATTTTCTTTCTGTGATTATTTCAATGGAAGAGTGGATTGTAGAAGTAAAATTTATTATTAATTAGGTGTTTCAACATCCAATCTTTTTATTAGGGTTAATTAATTAATTAATCAGTTCTGATTAAAATTCTAAATCTTAATATATTAAATGTTAGCCTGGGGCCTCTAGTGTGGCTTCCAATCTAATTCTTAGCAACTTTAATAAACTAAAGTGATAGTGGAATGCTATTGGGATTATTTGATAGAGAATTCACTATTATAAATGGTATTTGATTGGTGGAATTATCTTCACCTATATGAAAAATACTGAAAGTAATTTTTATTACTTATATTTGAAAGATTCAATAAAAACAAATTATTATGAATTTATTTGTAATAAATTTTTTTTGTTTAAGAGCTCTGAGGATTAATTCTCAGGAAGAATTTTCCTCTTTGAATTTTGTAGATACAAACTCAAAATAAAACAAAAACAGACTAATACAGTTTTTAGAAGAAAAGTAATTTTCATAGTAACAAGATATATAGCAAAAGAAGCTATGATTTGTTTTAGAATCAAATATATTATATCAACAAAAGATCTTTTTAAAGAGATACCTTTTCTATAGCTAAAAGTCCTAAAGATATGACTTGGTAACAAGATTACTATGACAAAAAATCTCAAATGAATTACTTGGAAATAAAAATAGAAGAAAAAAAAGTAATATTGAGGTTTAAAAAAGAGCTTGAAATAATTCAAAGAATATTTAGAGAAAGTGATTGGAGCTTTTTTAGAAGGTAATATTTTTCATTCTTGCAGGCTCACAGACCACCTTTGTCACAGTTCCAATCTCTTCTGTATATTCCTCCTCATCCCACTTCTCCTCCAGGGAGGCATGAAAGGATAAAAGAGAAAGGACCATATCCCCTTGAAAGAGCTGAAGTAAAGATATAGAAATATCTTCTCCAACATCTTTTATCTCTTTGAATACTTCATCTCTTGATAGAAGTAATGGCTGAGAGGTAATTATGGGGGAATATGAGCAGAAGGAGAAAGGGATGGTGTCTGAAGTTCACCGACCTAAGCTACACTGTTGATAGAGGTGGAAGAGCCATTACTAAAATAAGGTGTAAGATCATTAAAATCCTTATGACTGGGGTATCAGATGATCAATCAATTCTTCCAATAAGTAGCAGGATTAAAAAGGTAGAGGAAATTATATCCCAATATTAGTTCTTCTCTCTTGGGGGAATCTATTATAAAAAATTTCTATTCAAAGCTTGGGAATGAAGGCAAGTAAACAACCCACTTGGTATAATTAATGATGAACAAGGAGTTTTATTAATTCAAATACAAAGTTATAATATTAATCTTATCAGGGAGCTCTTACATGGCTAATTAGTACTTGAAAACAAAGTTCTTTACAATAAAGGAGTTTTTAGCACCAGAATCAATGATAATGCTATAAAAATATCACAGACAGAAGAGAAAATAAGACATTTTAAATATTTCTTGACACTATTATTCAAAGTGCACAATTGTGCTCTTTAAGATAATACGTTAGAACCATTGAGCACATCATGAGTCCCACTAAGGCTTTTCCCAGCTTGCTAGGGAAGCCTCTTGATGACCCAGGCTTTTTCTGAGGTCTCTTGAAGCATTTTCCAATTGGGTTATTTCCACCACAGTAGGTCAAAATCCCTTCTTCAATACTCCTCTCCTTTTCATAGCTGATTAAATCATTGTCCTTATTGAGGAGAGCAGCATGAGGCTTGTCTTTAGAAACTTCAAATTTATTACCCTCCTTATCCTTCTGGTGAGGGGTCTTGAAAGATGAGCCTTGAGGAGGCTTGATAGAATTGGAGCCAGTGACTTGAGGCGTCTTCTCTTGATTGCTACCCTTTTGCTTCTGCCTCTCATGGTACCTGGTAGCTAACCTCAATTTAAGTTCCATTATTTCTTGAAAGCTATCAAATTTTCCAGAGTGAGAAGCCAAATGGTCTGTAAATTTTGATTCCAAGCCTCTTCTGTAAACATTAATATATTCCCTTTCTCCTCAATCTCCAATTATTTAAATTAAGCATCTTGAATCAGAAATTTAAAATAAACATGGCCACCTTCCTTCATCCTTTGGTTTTCCAACTCTCTTTCAGATTTCTTTACTTCATTGGGATCACTAAACAGAGTGAATAATTTGGTATCAAATGATTTCCAATAATTCAGGAGATAGGAAGGGTCTTCATTGGAGATATTTGATAGATATGGTTTGATTCATTTTCTAGCTCTACCAGTGAAAAATTAAGTTGAGTAAAGAAATTTCTTCCTGTCAGTGAAGAAATTTGCTGGGTCATTATAGAATAGTATTTGACAAAATTGGACAAATCCTCTCATTTTAATGGCTTGAGTACCATCAAAAGGATCAGGTACTTCCATTTATAGAGTATTGAAAGCTGGGGCTTTGTAATTGTCCCTTGGGGAAACTTCTTGAGTGATTTTTCCCATGAATTGGTCATTTTCTCTATCATCTTGAGGAGACTTGGTTCAGTTTAAGAGACAAGAGATTGATTATAAATGGATATATTGGTACCCTGTGGAACCTCTAGATCATCTTCCAAATCAGATTCAACTTCATTGTCCCCAGAATCTTTCTCTTCCACAGACTCCTCCCCCTCTTCCTCTGGAACCTTCAGAAATACCAGGATAGTGGCCCAAAAGTGCAGAGAATGATCTTGATCTTTGGGGTTTCACCCCTCCTCTTCTGGAGGGTGATGCTCCTCCAATTGATGGCCCTCTGTCTAAATTTGCACTCAGTTGTTGAACTGAAGGTGTGTGGTCAAGAGGGACCCTGGTGGTTGGAGTCAGTACAGCTGGATTTCTTTGGGATATTTTATTCTTGACTTGGGGACTATGTTTAATGGTCATTATGAGAATTTTAAATGAATTAGACTTTATGGTACTTGAAAAAAAAAGAATCAAAGCTTGACCAAATCAATTATAAGTGAGAATTATTAATTAAAGCTTGAGGAATAAATCAATATTCTTGAGGTGAAATAAGTTTGAAAAATCTTGAGAAGTGAAAATGACAAAGTCAAAATCTTATTAATGAATCAAGCTTCTTTAATAGTGTCAAATACATTTCAATCAATTCAGTAAAAAATCAAGTCAGTGTGAATCCAAATATGAATGGAGTCTCAAAGATTTCAATTAATCACTCAATAAATCAATAATTTTCTTCAAAATAAAAATCAAGCTCTTGATAAATTCAACAAGTCAACCAATATCTTTATGAGTCAAAATCAAATCAATTCTTGAGGATCAATCAGTGATCTTTATAATTAAGAAACAAATCTATAATGAATTCAATTCAATAAAATCCTGAGAATGCTGGAGAAATTATCTTGATTAATCACAATCAATTAACTAATCAAGTTAAAAACCTAATAATACCTGAATATAAAAAAAGAGAAAATTCACCACCTTATTAATAATTGAAGATAGAGTTAAATGGTAAGCAATGATTGATAATGAGTAGGAAGTAAGTTTTAATAAGAATAGAATGAAGGGGATCAAAATTAATGAGACATAATAGATCATAATAAATCATAGAAATCATAGAAATAATAGAAATAATGAAAATAATAAAAATAATAAAAATAATAAAAATAGGGGGTTGGTAAAAACATGTAAGCAAATTGGTAAAAACACGTAAGGGGTGCCCTGGGCCCATTTCTAATTAAAAATGAAACACAACCATGCCTGCATTGGGCCAAAACATGCCCAAAAGAGGTTTTTTCCCAACAAAATCTCTTTAAATCCCAATTGTTTCAGATTTTTTTGCCCAGCCCCCCCTCAAAAAAAGGCCAAGCACCCAAATAATCCACATTATCCCCACCCCAAACAAATTTTTTTTGGAAAAACAGAATTACCAAAGCCATTTTGCAAAGCTTTTCACACTTTTTTTCTTTTTTTCCCCCAAAGACTGCATTTTCCACCACAAAAACCTTCTTTCAAGCCTCTCAATTTTCAATTTTGTACCTTCCCTCATGCATTAATCCCACATTTAAACCACTTTTTTTCACTCTTAACCCTCTCTGTTCATTTTCCACACCTTTCTGCACTTCTTTTTCACATTTCAAAACGGTCTTACCCCATTCCAAATCCCCAAATTCCCCTTTTTTCACTTTTAGACATATTTTTCATTCAAAAATGCTTTAACCCCCCACTGAAGGTAAATTTCAGACCCTTGAGCTTCTTTGACAACATGTGCATAATGTTGCCAGGGCCTAGGGGTATGCTATGTCCACCTTGAGGTCCATTATGACCCACAACCAAATTGAAATAGGTTGTGACAGGTATGGGACCCCAAATCCCAACAAAAACCCCTCAAAAACAGTCACTTCAAGAAAGCTTGACTGTTGTTTTAGACTTTATTCCAGAAAATATGCCAAGAGTACCACTTGGACTCTTAAAGTCGAAAATCCTGAACATAGCCATGATGCCACTGAAACTATCATGGCACATCCTGCTTTCAGGAAATTCAATGGGCAAGAAACATCCCAAATTTCTCAAACGTCTGAATAACTGCTCATTCCAAGGCAAATTCAGGCCCAATTATGCAGCCATAGGGAGTCTGACAGGCCTGTAATCCTTCAAGACATTTACAACCAAGTCAAGAAAATCAATAAAGAAAAACTGCAAGGCAGAAGGCCCATTGATGCTCTTATTGACACTCTCAAGCAAGAAGATTTTGTTTGGTCCTCTGCAAGGGATTTGGAGGGACAAATTACCTCCTTGTTATTCACTAACCCCCTGGCCATAAAACTCCTTCATGGCTTTCCTAATGTCATTCTTATGGATTTTATTTATAAAACTAATAAGTACAAAATGCCCCTTTTCAAATTTTTGGATTCAGCTCAACCAATAAGACCTTTTCTGGGGATTTTTGTTTGATGAAGAATGAAACTGAACCCTCATATACTTGGGCATTAAATCAATACATAGAAAAGGTCCTCAACAACACCAATCTTGTGCCCCCTCCAGTTATTGCTATTGACATGTATCTGGCCTTGAAGAAATCTCTTAAGAAGCTCTTCCCAGACTCCAAAGTCATGCTATGCATTTGGCACATCAATAAAGATGTATCTTCACATTGAATGAAGAAAATTGGGCATGGAACTGAGTTTGAAAATTTTATGTGCCTTTGGAATCAAGTAATATACTTTTATATTTCACTTTATTTCACTTTTTTCTTATTATTGTTTTTATTAATGACTTTGGGATTAATTTCTCAGTTTATGTATTCATCCACTGAAAAGTCTTTCAAAGACAACTGGAAGAAGCTTCAAAGACAAGTCAAAAATCCAGAATTCTTGCAGTATTTAGAAAGTACCTGGCTTCCTTTAAAGGAGTATTTTGTGCCAGCCTGGACCAACCACCATTGCCACCTGGGTGTGGGCTCCACCTCCAGAGTTTAAGGTGCCCATGCCATGGTGAAACGTTGGCTCCAAAACTCCACTGGTACTCTCCTGGAGGTAGTTAGGGCTCTCCACATGGCATTCAGAAAACAATTTATTGAAATTATCAACAGAATCTCCAAATAAATGATTGTTCATGTCAATAATTTTCCTCCACACATCTGTGCCCTCAATGGCAAGGTGTCTCATTATGCTCTTCAGATGGCCTTTGACAATTTCAAAACCAAATTTCCTCCCAATGAGAAATGCACCAACAAATACAACAATTATCAAGGCATTCCTTGCAAACATAAGACCCAAAAGGAATTTGCTAAGAGCCAAAGGCTTGAAATATCAGACATTTATCCTCAATGGCATTTGACTTTGTGTAAGGTGTGGATATAAAACTTTGATTGAAAATCAAGTACTTTTCCTGTCCTCAAAATTTGTATAAGGTAAAAATCAATTAGAAATAGTAAGAAATATTATTTTTAAGAGAAAACACGCCAAATTTATTGTTTATAACTTTATTAGTATAAAAAAATAATATTATAAAGATTTATTGTTTTACCAACAATAAAAATGTATCCAAAAATACTCTACAAGAGATATTTAAGGCTACAAAAGAAATTTCTTCAAGAGCAATTTCAATTGGAATTAATTGAGCAAAGAACTGCAAGCAATTAATCAAGGGTATTGGTAAAAACACGTAAGAGATTACGTGTTTTTACTAAAAACTTACGTGTTTTTACCATCAATTGGTAAAAACACGTAATTTTATGGTAAAAACACGTAAGGGATGGTTTTTAAATGAAATATGGATATTTATGGCATGTATGATGCCATTAATGCCATTTGTGCCATTAAAAATTCCATTTATGGCATTAACAGTGCCATTAATGGAATTATAAATGAAATATTTCTGATGCCATAAATGGCATTAACAGTGCCATAAATGGCATTAACAGTGCCATCAATGGCATTAACAGTGCCATAAATGGCATTAACACTGCCATAAATGGCATTAACACTGCCATAAATGGCATTAACAGTGCCATTAATGGTATTAACAGTGCCATTAATGGTATTAACAGTGCCATTAATGGCATTATCAATGATATATTATTGATGCCATTAATGCCATTTATGGCATCAACAATGCCATTTGTGGCATCAAAAATGCAACATTTCTGATGCCATTAATGCCATAAATGGCATTAATAATGCCACATTAACAATGCCATTAATGGCATTACTAATATCATGAATGGCATTATCAATGCAATAAATGGCATAATGCCATTTATGTAACACCATAAATGGCATTGTTAATTCCATTTATGTAATGCCACAAATGGAATTTTTGATTCCATAAATGGCATTTTTGATGCCATTTATGTTATAGCTAAGGCCATTAATTCCATTTTTAAGGCCAATGTTAAGGCCATTAATGCCATTTTTAAGGCCATTTATGGCATTTTTAAATGCATAAATGGCATTGTCAAGGCCATTAAATTCAATTTATGGCATTGCTGTAATGCTATTTATGCCAATTTTCTGGCCATAAATGGCATCTGTATGTCATTCTTGATGCCATTTATGGCATTATTATGTCATTAGTGATGCCATTTATGGCACTTTTGATGTGATAAATGGCACTGTTAATTCCAAAAATCAAATTTTAGCTTCCACTCATCATAAATTAAATTTTGAATTCAATTTATGTGATAAATGGCATTTTCAATTCAACTACAAACATGAACAAAAAAACATAAAAAAACATGGACTTTTTGGGGCTACAAATGTTCTTGCAAAAAAAATACCAAAATGTTGGGGTTCTGGTTTATTATTCTCAACATTCTCACCTTCATTTTAAAAAAAATTATTGAAATTCATAAGTGGGAACATTTTTAATGAATTTTTTCAAAAAAATGGGCCATTTTACCAAATTGCCCAAAATAGAAAAATTGCGCAAAAAAAAAAAATTGAAAAAATTTGGGGACCTTCACATCCCATGTCGGAAAAAATATGGCAAAAAAAATGTTAAAAATTCTCAAAAATGAGCCTGAGGAATTTTTATAAAAAAATTAGGTTACTTACGTGTTTTTACCATAAAATTACGTGTTTTGGCCATAATTTGGTAAAAACACGTAAGGGCTTACGTGTGTTTACCAACACCCTTAATCAAAGAGCAAAGTCTTTAAAAAGAATATTAAAGAGAAAATACGCCCAAAAGTGACCAGAGTGAATTTGGAAACAAAGTGACAAAGTTTACAGTGATGAAAGATGCTTTAATTCACTTTTGGGGTGGTTCAGGGGTAAAAATGATTATAAGAGTTACAAACAGTGATTATAATGATTTTTCACATGGTTGAGAGGTTTAAAATGATTTAAAAAAGGTGGTTAGAATTTTTTATTGATTGGTTTAACAGTGCTTTAAACTAATTATAAAAGGAAAAGATTCTAACATGAAGAGAAAAGTGGGGCAAAGAAGACATTCTTTTATAGCCATCAATTCTCTTACTCCAAAAGTAAAATTTACTCTTGTCAGTCGTGGAAAACAGTCTGACAACAGAAAAGCCAATTATGGCATCATTGAACCCTGATTTAGACCAAAAAGGGCTGGTTTAAGCCATTTTTAGCCATTTTTAGCCATTTTGGACCCTTAAAACAGCCATTACTATAGCAATTCCTGGTCTAGAGCCTTCAAAACACGTCAGAATGTGTATAAGAGACGTAGAAACCAGTTAAAACTGTTTTTACTATGATGGTTTTATCTTAAGGGTAGTTTTACCCTCTTGGCAACAGCTAAAACTACCCCAGTTGGTATCAAAACCTCATCATCAATTGAGTCCACAGACCCTGTAGCTCAATTCCAGGCCAAAAGTGATGAAATTTTGCGTAAATTTTGACATCCCATGCCTGTCAGCAAGGATTTTGGGGGTCTAGCTCCCCCTTAGAGCTGGAGTTCCTTTTCCCCCCCAAATTTAATCTTTCCAATTTATTTTTCCTTTAATTCCTCATCATGTATTATACTTATAATTTACATATTTAATTAAATTGAATTGTACAGTACAATACAGTACTAATTGATACCTCATATGTAAATCAAAGTTCACTTATGTAATACACATGCACATTTTGACATTTCAATTGAATTCAACTGAAAATACTTCAATTCCTCATAACTTCTAAACTAAACACAACACCTCAATTTTAACACAAAAATTGATGGTTAACACCACATGTGGTGTGAATTAAGTTAAAGGTTTGAGGATTTTCAACTTTTGTATTGAAAATACTAAAAACTTAATTTAAGCTTATTTAGAGTTGAGTTACAAGAATTTCACTCAGAGGTGACCCCACCTGATTTTTTATGAGGAATCCAATGGTGAAATAATTTTTATATGTTTATTTATTGGATAAAAAGTTATAATAATTTTTATTTAACTTTTTTCCAAATTTATTTATTTTTTTACAATTTTGTTAAAATTTCATTTTTACTTAATTTTTTCAAGTATAAATGTAATTTTATAATTCCAAAATTTAATGTAATTTTATTTTTAAATTGTAATTAATTTTTTTTTTACTTTGAATATAATTTTATATTTATATTTTGATTTCTATTTTAATAATATAAATAAATTTATTTTATTTATATTAATATGTTAATTTTGTATTTGTGGTCTTTTGGGTATATGAAATTACCTCTAAGGCTCACACTTTGCCTGTGAGGGTTTTTTAATTTCTTTTTCTTATTAACTGATTTTATTTGTCATATTCTTCTCAGGCTGGTTTTCAAGGTGATGATCAAAGTGTTGAAAAAGAAAGAAAGAATGAAGCCCAGAAAATATTTGAAGCTATTGGGGAAGACCTTTTTCAAATACCAATGGCAGAAATCACCCCAATTCTTCAACAGTTTCAGGATGTTTTGACTGGAAAAGTCCCATTTGATCAAATCCCCAAGAGTCAAGAGGATAATCAATATTATAAAGACCCTCTATAATGCAAGAATATCTGTGTAAGCCCTCAAGGAGCCAAGAATAAAAACAAAAATCCAAAAAAAGAGAACCTTCAAGATTTGAAATAATTGAAAGTTGATCCAAGAGAAGAGGAAGACCCCCCTCAAAAGTGACCAGTACAACAACGTCAATATCCCAGTCAAATGTCCCCTCTCTAATTATGGAAGTGGACTCATCTGAAGATTCTGAAGATTCTGAGGAATCATTATCTAAATCCATCAGTTCATCAGATTCACAACCCTCAGCAACTGAATTAAACAAATCAGAAGTAACCCTTAGAAGGTTCAGAATATTGGCAATTGGAAGCAAAACCTCACAAAGAAAATCACACAAGCCTGCAACCAGTTTGAAGATATATGATGCAATTTACTTGACCTGTGAGCATTGTCAAAGCAATTATCACACACATGATGAATGCTCCAAGCTTTTTGTGAGTTTCTGATTCTTTTTAATGTATATTTCTCTTGTTTATTTTGATATTTATTCAATTTTTGATTCTATTGTATCAGATAACTGGCTCAGAAGACTTTCCCAAGTTTATATTGAAATACACCTTCAAGGCCATCAATGTCCAGGGTGATGGAAACTGTGGCTACAGAACAGTGTCCCACTACATTTACAAGACTCAAGATCAATGGGCTGATGTCAGAGGTGACTTGGCTGAATAAATTCAACAAAATCAAGACCTTTATGAAGCCATAAACACCTTAATTCCCTCACTATCCTCTTATTTGGACAAAATTGAATGGTCTGATGATGTTTGCCAGGCTCCAAAAAGCAAGTGGATGTCCATGCCTGACATGGGGGATCCAATTGCAAATAAGTATAAAAGACCAGTTTTCTTTTATTCCACAGTCCAATCTTTTTCTTTTTTTCTTATTTCTGTCCTCCAAATAATAATACCCCCATTTTCATCTGCTTCTTGGATAGCTGTGCTCATTTTGTTCCTTTGGACATAATCATTTCTAAAATTTATCCAGTCCCCCATTACTGTTAATTGGGAGATTCATGCCCAACAACAAGCCCTGGGGTTGGCTGATAAATTTAAGAAACACAGAATGTTGTTTTTGTCCAATCTTCATCCCCCCTCACAGAAAAAACCCACTATTTTGAGGTTGATTCTGATTGATTGATTTTTGTATATATAATTTATGCAAATTATCCCCCTCCGCAGTAATATTTAATGCTTAAATCCCACCTCAGTCTTCTTTTTTATCAAACATGTGGAGCTTTTGTACTTAGAAATAGTCATATTACAAACGAGGAAAAAAAATCTGAAAAAATACACTTATTTCCCCTGCACTTGCCATCCCACCAAAACGATTCCCCAAAATCATGGGCTTCTGGTTCTTTATTGTCCAGATTGAACCCTTCAATTTGGAAAAAAATTAAGGAAATTCATAAGTGGGAAGTTATTAAATTAACTTTTAAAAAGAGGCATATATATTACAATGACAGGAAAAACCATTTGAAAAAAAAACCCTTTTTGCGCCTTCACTTGTCCCACCAAAAGAAATTCCCAAAATTATGGGCTTCTGGTGATTTATTCTTCATTTTAAAAAAAATTAAGGAAATTCATAAGTGGGAATATTGTAAATGAATTATTGAAAAAAATATTCCATTTTGGCTTATTTGCCAAATTTGTGAAATTTGGCAAAAAAAAATTGAAAAAATTTGTGCATATTGATATGCCAAGTCGGGAAAAATATGGCAAAAAATTTTGAAAAAAACTCAAAACTGAGCCTGAGGAATTTATTTTGAAAAATAAGGTCACTTACGTGTTTTTACCAGAAACTGGTAAAACCATGTAAGGGCTTACATGTGTTTACCAACACCCTGAAAATAATAATAATAATCATGAAAATCATAAAAATAATAAAAATAATAAAAATCATAAAAATCATAGAAATAATAAAAATAATAAGAAATAGTAAAAGGAATAAAAATAATGAAAATAATAAAAATAATAAAAATAATGAAAATAATAAAAATGAGAAAAATAATAAAAATAATAAAAATAATAAAAATAATAAAAATAATAAAAATAATAAAAATAATAGAAATAATGAAAATAATAAAAATAATAAAAATAATAAAAATAATAAAAATAATAAAAATAATAAAAATAATAAAAATAATAAAAATAATAAAAATAATAAAAATAATAAAAATAATAAAAATAATAAACATAATAAAAATAATAAAAATAATAAAAATAATAAAAATAATAAAAATAATAAAAATAATAAAAATAATAAAAATAATAAAAATAATAAAAATAATAAAAATAATAAAAATAATAAAAATAATAAAAATAATAAAAATAATAAAAATAATAAAAATAATAAAAATAATAAAAATAATAAAAATAATAAAAATAATAAAAATAATAAAAATAATAAAAATAATAAAAATAATAAAAATAATAAAAATAATAAAAATAATAAAAATAATAAAAATAATAAAAATAATAAAAATAATAAAAATAATAAAAATAATAAAAATAATAAAAATAATAAAAATAATAAAAATAATAAACATCATAAAAATCATAAAAATCATAAAAATCATAAAAATCATAAAAATCATACAATTCATAAACATCAGGAATAGATACTAATTGATGAAAGAGAGAAATTAATGTATAATGAGTTGAAATAAAGAAACAATTATGAGTTAATTAAAATAATGTCCCAGGGGCTCTTCTAAATGGAGAGGTCCTGAAACTCAGTGAACAGACTTACTTATGGAGGTCTCAAAGAGGATACTCAAAGGATAAGAGCAATCACAAAAGGTTATAATTCCTAATGAATTAAGAAAGTGCAGTTAAGGCACATGCACAAAACAAAAGCAATAATAAAGAGAAACCACAAATAACCCTGTACCACTGTTTCAACTTAAAAAATTAATAATATGATACCTCTTAATGAGAAGTAAAATAATACTATTGATAAATCCAATATTTTCATTGACTGGGGGAAAAAGACCTAGGTGGTTGAAGGGGGCTGGTATATGTAAAAAATACCAGCATGAAGTTTGAGTGCTGAGAACCAGGGGCTGTATCATGGAAGAACTTGTATTTGAGGTGGAGACCTGTATTGGTGCATCCAATACAGGTATTTTCCCCTGTATTTGGTGAATCGTGTATTTCATTTTTGACTCTATTGAACTGTATTTTGTGGATATTCTATGGAACCCCGTTGCTGATTGGTTTTGCAAGATCTTCAATGAATAATGTTTTTTAATTCCCCTGCCTGTCTTCATAGCCATGACATATTTTTGGCTTGAAAGTAGAAAAATAATCAGTTTTGACTTTTATTGAGAGTTTTTGGGAGCTTTCATGCGTTGTGAGCCTTGAGGTATATTTTACATACCCAAATAGGCCACAAGTATCTTAAAAGAAATTTTGAATTATGCATAACTTATAAGTCATGCATATATCCAAAATTCATCATTTTTGATTTCAGAAAAGATGAATAACTTTTTATTGAGTAAGTAAATCCATGAATTTAAGGCCATATTTGGATTCTACACTAAAATTCACCTAGGGTAGCTCCACAGAGTGAATAGGCTCAAATTAACTCTTGGAGGTGGTAAAATGGAAAATACTTCAATACCACATCATCAATACCACATAAAAGATCCGTGAAAATTTTGGTTTTTCTTAATTTCACGCCAAAATAATGGGAAAGTGAGAAATCCCATACTACATATACACTAAGAATAGTGTTATGCATGTTTTGAGAACTTAATATCATGGTATTCTTACATGGACTTCCGGTACACCCATAGTGGATATCTCACTTTAAGCTTAAATTTCTATTTTGACATAAAAAATAAGCAAGGGGGACAAAAGACATCAAAGAGAGCCAGGGTACCCAGCTTCTGAGGCCTCAGAGGCATGGACAGCTCCAAAGCTTGTATCCATGGTTGATCTTGGCCTAATTGGTAAACTGAAACCTTTTGGGAACTTGGTTACCATGTTACAACTACAGGAAAACTTAAGAAAATAGCAAATAACCTGCTATTTTGATGTGCCAAGGAGGTAAAAAGCTACTTAGACTCCTGTAACCATGTCAATTCTTAATTACTTTCCATGGATAAACCCCAAAAGTGTAATTAAAACCCTTTTTGGACTTGTATCCATTGATTTACCTCATAGCAACCAGTAAAACACTGATATTTGCAATTCTACGTAGAAATGAGGTAAAAACTTCAAAAATTCATTAAAAATACAATTCTGAATGAATATTTCTGAATCCTTCAGGACTAATGGAGAACTGTATTAGCTATGGTACAAGAAAAAAGAATTACAGTTTTAATAGTAAAATTGAAAGTTTTACTTACAGTCCAATTTTTGACTATTCTACGTGAAACACTGAATCTTCAAAAATTCACAGTAATTACAACCTGTGATGAAATTGGCAATAACATTGATGACTTTGAGAAATCAATGATTATTTTGGAATAAAAGAAGATTTACAGATGTTACTCCTTTTATTCTTAACCATATTAGGGTTGGTAGTCATGTAAAAGCATCAATTAAGTAATTATGATAATCTTACGTGACAACAGATGATGCAATCAATAATCCAAAAAGGTTTATTGTTTTCTCACTCACTGGTTTTTCGGTTTGTTCCATGGCACGCCTCTGTGAGCTGTTGCTGACTTAAAAGAAGCCTCTTCTTGCTGTTTTTTCCACATCATCATCTTATTATCATTTAAAACCATTATTACCAACAAGTAAGTATTAGTTACAGCTATTCTTAAGTGTTTCAAATCTTTCAGAGTCAATCAGAAAGACGGGAAATCATAGAATCCAACTATATATTGTTGTAATACTGTTATAAATCCATTTTGATCCTTAAAATCCACAATTCCACGTCAAATCTCTCTGTCACAGGGGCTCTTTGAAGTGAAGAGGGCCTGGCACTCAGTAAACTGGGACTCACTTATGGAGGGCTCAAGGATATGGAAAGAAGACATACACTTAAGAGTGTTAAAGATTAATTGCTAAAAGAATAAAAATAAGAAAGCAGCAACAAAGAATAAGAATAAAGAAATAGAAGAGCCAACCACAAACAAGTCCAAGTCCACTGTTTCAACCTGACAGAATGGAAAGAGAAGGGTTAATAAGGATATGGCCACCCAACTCATACTGTACAGGCAAAGAGAGAAAGTGCAAAGACTAAATTAAAATCAAATAATTATAATACCCAAATATAAGGATAAGAATAATTATTAAATAATAAATAAACTGAATTAATTAACTGGGGAAAAGTCCCCAGGGGGGAGAAAGAGGGGCTGGTATATGTGAGAATCACCAGCCCTGATCCAGAGGAAGAATTTTCATGAGAATGATTGATGATTGAATTGAGTCTGGCCAATACAGGTCCTGTACAGCTTTACAGAGCCTGTACAAGAGGTGTGGTGTATTTGAGTGATCATACAGCTTCATACTGGTGTATTGAAACTGTATTGGGTGAATCCAACCTGTACAGGTATTGACAGGCTGTATTGAGGTACCAAGCTGTATAAATGTTTCAGAATGAAGGTTGCTGAAACTGAATGCTGATACAAGTGCTGGATCTGCTGATTTGAGATGCTTGAGTGGGTGTATGAATGAATACCCTTACCCCTGATGGATGGTTGTTACAGTATCCCCCTCTTGAAACTGGTGGGCTCCTGAACACCATAATATCCTGCCACTGTTGAGTGGCATCTCAATATCCCCACATTCCTTCAAAAAGTTTTCTTTTGACCATTATCTTGAAATCCTTCTTCAACTCTTCTCTGTCAATTAAATTTATTTTCCCCCCTTCTTTTAACTTTGAGTAAGTACCCCACTTCGGACTATACTTTTCTTCTGATTCAATGAGTTTACTTGTCCTTGGGGCCTGGCCTTGGGTTGTATCCCAAATGGATGGCCACTGAGCTCTTGTGCTCAAAAAATGGGGTCAGATGAGTATATGAAGTGTACCCTTCTGGCCAGGCTTAATCAGAAGAAATTTACAAAAAGTGAATTCAGGGGTCTTGTCCCCATTGGATTTGAAAAAACTGCCTCAACAGCCCTCCATAACAATCTTGGGCTGTGGCCCTTGCTATAGTAAGTCTGGATGGCTCATGCCCTTATGGCCCTTTTGGCCTAATTGGTCTTCTTGGTGATCTTTGGTCATATTAGAACATATGGCCATTTCTGGCCTTTTTGAGGTTCTAGGTGATTATGGTCAATTTTGTGACCTATGGCCATCTATGCCCATTTTAGTATTTATTGGATTTCTGGGCCTATTTGGCAATTTTTCGATTTTGGGGTCCTATGGTCCATGGGCTGTACGCCGTGGTCCGCCGTCCATGGGGGCTATTGGAGGCCCCCTGGGCCCAAATTGTCTGGGGACCATAAATTGGTCCCATGACCCATAACTTCACCTACATGGCCTGGACCCATTGGGGGGTCCAGGACCACCAAGACCATGGCCTCCCCAAAGTTGCAGGGGAGGCCCTGGGTGATGAATCCAGCCCAAGGAGGGCTTGAGTGGGGGGCCATAATTGAGCTATGGCCCACTTCCTTGAGGGTTTTCTCTGAATTTGACGTGGACTGATTTGACGTCTTGACCCTTCTGCTTGGGTATTCTCCATGAGTTGATGACTGAATCCCCATGAACTTTGACGATTTGGGTGGAGTTAAAGCCAGTATCTTGTTCTTGTTTTTGTTTGGTTTGGCTTTTATTCATACTCTTATAAATACTAAAAAATGAAAAAATAATTGAACCTCCCAATACATGATTTGGGAGGGGATGCTGCTGCTTTAAAGAAATGAAAGAAAGAAAATTATACAAGTAAAGAAAGAAAGAAAAATAAAAGAATAAGAGAAAAATGAGAGTAAAGAAAGAAATAAAGAAAAATCCTGATGGTTGGTCCTTCTTGTGGTGAGCTGCTTGATTCTGGCCAAGAAGTGTCTAAAAAATGAAAACCAAGCATTTGATTCTCACAGAGTGGCCAAGGTAATGTTTTACAAGAAGTAGAACGCTCAGGGATGCATACCAGGAGTTGGAACTTACTTTCATAACTTCCACTCCCCACCAAGCACCATAAATTTGAAAAGAATTTGTCATAAATGACTTCTGAAATGAATTGCCATAAATAAGTTCTGAAATTAATTGCCGTAAATGACTTGAAGTAATGAATGTCTTGAATTATGATGATTGGCATAAATGAAAAGATAAATAAAAGACAAGAAAAAGAGAAAGAAGGAAAAAAATTTGGCCATATCTTGATAAGGTCCAAATCGGAGGGTATTGGTGTTGTATTCTTCCTGAACCTGTCCAAAGAATTGACAAGTGCTTACAAAGTGGACAAGGTGATGCTTACAACAATATATGGGTAGAATACCCCCTTCAAGGTGCATGCCAGGAGAGGAACTTACTTTCATAACTTCTTCTCCCCACCAAGCACCATAATCATACTCTTGAGGTATTGGGACCAGGCTTGTCTGGATATAATGAATGGAAATCCTTTACAAGGTCTGGTGAGTTGGTAAGGTTGGAAGCTGGTTCCCAAGTGGTTCTTTATGGGTCTTCACTGAATCCTTTCCACTCTACAAGATACCATAATTTACCTCTTTTGAGTTTTGAGTCCAGAACCTGAGCCACTTCCCATTCTTCTTGCTCCTCCACTAGGATTGGTGGTGGTGGCAATTGATGTCGATTTGGGATAGTTGAATGCTTGACTGGTTCTAATAAGGACACATGGAATACAGGGTGAACTGTCTTCCATTGCTGAGGCAACTTGAGGTGATATGCATGGCTTCCAATCTTCTTCAGAACTTCAAATGGTCCCAACCATCTTTCTGATAACTTCTTGGTGGGTCTTGTGGTCTTGATGTTCTTGGAGGATAGCCATACTTTGTCCCCAGGTTGGAAATCAGGTGGAATTGCCCTATTTCTATCTGCATACTTCTTGAATCTCCTTATTTCTGACTCTAATTCTTCTTTGACAACTTGCTGTACTGATTGGAGTTTTGTTGATAACTTTCCAGCAGGTGAGTCTTGAGAAATATGGATTGAGTCAAAGCTGGGATTTCTTCCATAAATGGTGAAAAGAGGTGATTTCTTGGTTGATGAATGTTCTGCATTATTATAGGCAAATTCAGCCAGAGGGAGCCAGGTGTACAAGTCATCTTGATGATAGCTGACATACATCCAAAGGTACTGTTCTAGTATCTGATTTACCCTCTCTGTCTGTCCATCTGTTTCAGGGTGAAAGGCAGTTGAAATATCTCTTGATATCTTGAGCTGCTGACACAATTGAGTCCAAAATGATGAAGCAAATAAGGATCCTCTATCACTGATGATACTGACTGGAAGGCCATGCTTGGAAAATACATGACTAATGAAGATTTGAGCTAAGTCCAGAGAAGTGATTGTTCCATAAGCTGGAATGAAGATTTCCATTTTTGAGAATCTGTCCACAACTACTAAAATTGAATCAAAGTTGTTTGAAAGTGGCAATTGAGTGATGAAGTCCATTGATAATGAATTCCAAGGACCAGACGGAATTGAAAGAGGCTTGAGTAATCCAAACTTCATGTGATGAATTTTCTTGTTTCTTGAACATTGCTGACATGAGGACACATAGTCCTTTATGAATTGATTCATGCCAGCCCAATAAAAATCCCTCTTGATGAGCTTGAGGGTCTTCTCCTGGCCAGGATGGCCAGCCAATGGTGAGTCATGACGCTTTTGAAGAATGCTGAGTTGAAGTTCTTCATTGCTTGGGATTACCACTCTATCTTTGAATAATAATAACTTGGCTTGAGTTTCAAGAGAATAATCTGGAACTGATTCACCTCTTGCTATTTGCCTGAGTCTTTCTTTATAGTTTTTGTCTTGCTGTACTTCTTTTTGAATCTTATCCACTAAATCTGAGAAAATCTCCACTTTGATTGAGAAGAATCTTGACTCTTGAATTCCATCTTTCTTAAGTACTTGATGAACATTTTGAGGATTCTTGCTGATGAAGTCCACCCCCCTCTCTGGGTACACATCGTCCCAAGGTGACAAGGCATCTGGTAAAGTGGCCAGCCTGCCTGGGCGGTAAGTGATAGTGAAATGAAATTCTGATAGAAATTCAGCCCAACGGGACTGACGACAAGAACTTTGGAAGACATGAAATACTGCAAGGAAGAGTGGTCTGTCAAGACCTCAAAAGGATTGGAAAGAGAAAGAAGAAATGCTCTCCAGTGCTTGAGGGCCCAAACTATGCCAAGGAGTTCCTTGTCATGAATTTCATAGTTCAGTTCAGGTGGTAAGAGCTTGCGACTATCAAATGCAATGGGGTGCTTTCCTGAGTCATTCACCTGACTCAGTACAGCGCCCAATGCATAATCAGAAGCATCAGTCTCTACAATAGTAGGTAGAGATGGATTGAAATGGGATAAGATAGGAGCAGAGGTGAAAGCTTCCTTGAGTGCTTGAAACTGACTAAGAGTTTCCTCATTGAAGATAAAGGGAGAATCTTTTTTGAGAAGGGAAGTGAGAGAAGTGATTTTTTTGGAATAATTTTTAATGAAACAACAATAAAAATTGGCAAAGCCAAGAAAAGATTGAAGGGCCTTGATGTTTTTGGGCTGAGGCCAATTGAGGATTTGCTGCACTTTTGAAGAATCAATCTTGAGGCCATCATTTGAAACAACATAGCCCAAGTATTCCACACTTGAGGCATGGAATACACACTTGGAGGCTTTGGCAAATAAATTATTTTCTCTGAGTCTTTGGAGTACAGAGGTCACATGTTTGACATGTTCTTCCTCAGAACTTGAGAATACCATGATATCATCTAGATAAACCACAACAAACACATCCAAGAAATCTGCAAATATATCATTTACAAGATTCTGGAAAGAAGCAGGAGCATTGGTCAAACCAAATGGCATGACCAAATACTCATAACTACCATACTTGGTTCTGAAGGCAGTTAAGTGCTCATCCCCCTCTTTGCTTCTCAGAAGGTTATATGCACCACGCAAATCTATCTTGGAGAAGATAGTGGAACCGTTGAATACGGTAAGGAGCTTGTTCATAGGAGGAACAGGGTATCTGTTCTTCCTAGTGACAGCATTGAATTTGTGGTAGTCAACACACAAACAAAGACCTCCATCCTTTTTCTTGACAAAAAGGACAGGTGCTCCTGTTGAAGAGGAGCTTGGTCTAATGAAACCTTTCTCTACATTCTCTGAAATGTAGGCCCGCAGTTTTTCTGACTCTTGATTTGATAATGAGTAGATAACACCAATTGGAGGTGGAAGACCCTCCAATTTGATATGGTGATCACAGGCGCAGTGTGGAGGAAGTTTCTCAGCTTTCACCTTGGTGAATACATCCAAATATTGGTGATAAGCAGGAGGGACTACCTTCAACACAGTTTCAATTTCTTCTGGCTCTTCCTCCTCATCCCACTGCTCCTCCAGGGATGCATGAAAAGATAAGGGAGGAAGGTCCATATCCCCTTGAAAGAGATGAAGTGAAGATATGGAAACATCTTCTCCAACATCCTTTATCTCTTTTAAGACTTCATCTCTTAATGGAAGTAATGACTGAGAGGGAATAATGGAAGTGATATGGACAGAAGAAGGAAGGGAAGGTGTCTTAAGCTCACCAACCAGAGCAACACTGTTGACAGCAGTGGCTAAGTAATTACTAGTAGAAGGAATAATACCACTAGAATCCTTATGACTAGAATCATAGGTGATCAATCCATTTTTCCAATCAAATATGGGATTAAAATGGTAAAGGAAATCATAGCCCAATATCAGGTCTTCTCCCTTGGGTGAATCTATGATAAATAAGTCCCATTCAAAGCTTGGGAAGGAAGGCAAGTCAACTACCCACTTGGTATAATGGGTGATGAACAAGGCAGGGGATTCATTAGAATCCAGAATGAAAAGAGGAATCTTTTCAGGGAGCTCTGACAGAGTCAATGAGTACTTGAGAACAAAATTCTTTTCAATAAAAGAGTTTGTAGCACCAGAATCAATGAGAATACTATAAAAAATATCAGAGACAGAAGGGAAAATAAGAAATTTTAATGATTTCTTGACACTAGTATTCAGAGTGCACAATTGTGCTCTTGAAGGAAATAAGTGAGAACCATTGAACACATCATGATCCCCACTAAGGCTTTTCCCTGCTTGCTAGGGAAGCCTCTTGATGATGACCCAGGCTTGTTCTGAGGTCTCTTGAAGCATTTTTCAATTGGGTGCTTTCCACCACAATAAGTACACAACCCCTCTTTAATCCTCCTCTCCTTTTCAGAACTGATTAATTTATTGTCCTTATTGAGGAGAGCGGCATGGGGCTTGTCCTTTGAAGATTGAAATTGCTTGCCCTTCTTATTCTTCTTCTGGTGAGGCCTCTTTGAAGATGAGTTTTGAGGAGGCCTAGACTGATTGGATCCATTGACTGGAGGCTTCTTCTCTTGATTACCACCCTTTTCCTTTTGCCTCTCATGATATCTTGTGTCTAATTCTAAAGTGACATCCATAAGTTCTTGCAGATTATCAAAGGTTCCAGGGTGAGAACCCAACTGATCCAATAATCTTGATGCCAATCCTCTTCTGTAAACATGGATATAAGCTCTTTCCCCCCAATCTCAAATTCTTGACATTAAGCTTCTGAAATTTGCAATGTACAAGGAAACATGACCACTTTCCTTCATCCTCAAATTGTCCAACTCTTGTTCAGCTTTCCTGACTTCATTGGGGTCACCAAACAGAGTGAATAATTGAGATTCAAATAAGGGCCAATTATTGAGGAGGTAGCAAGGGTCTTCATTGGAAATATTTGAGAGATAGGGTTCAATCCACTTTCCAGCTCTACCAGTGAGAAAAGAAGTTGAGTAAAGAACTTTATTCCTGTCAGAGAAGAAATTTGCTGGATCATTATAAAATATTAATTGACAGGATTGGATAAATCCTCTCAATGTATGAGCTTCAGTACCATCAAAAGAATCAGGTGCCTTCATGGATGGAGTCTTGAAAGCAGGGGCTTTGGAATTGTCCCTGGGAGCAACTGTTTTAGTGAGTTGCCCCATGAATTGAGTCATCTGCTCCATCATCTTGAGGAGACTTGGATCAGTTTGAGAGACAAGAGGTTGACTAGAAAGGGCTAGATTAGAACCCTGAGGCAGCTCTGGAGCATTTGCCAAGGCATCTGCCA
This sequence comes from Austropuccinia psidii, assembly GCA_023105745.1. NCBI lineage: Eukaryota > Fungi > Basidiomycota > Pucciniomycetes > Pucciniales > Sphaerophragmiaceae > Austropuccinia > Austropuccinia psidii. Next base: position 13,784,455 of record JALGQZ010000007.1, on the reverse strand, counting down.
CTTCAGTTTCCCCAGAATATTCCTCTTCCACAGACTCTTCCCCCTCTTCATCTTCAACTTCCCCTTGCCTTGCTCTTGCACCTTCAGACATGCCAGGGTAGCCACCCAAAAGTCCAGAAAAGGATCTTGATCTTATAGATTTCATTCCAACTCTTCTTGAGGGTGCTGCTCCTTCCATTGGTGGTCCTCTGTCCAAGTTTGCACACAGTTGATGAACTGATGGTGTGCGGTCAAGAGGAGCCCTTGCTGTAGGAGTGAGAACAGCTTGAACTCTTTGGGATCTGGTATTTTTGGCTGGGGGACTATGCTGAACTGGCATTTTGAATAAAAGGAAATAAAACTTGATGGTATGAGAACAATAATCAGAACTGGGCCAAATCAATCACAATTAAAATCTTGATGAATCTTGAGGAATCAATTCAAATCTTGAGGTTAAATCAATTTCAGTCAACAGTCAAATCAATTCAACAATCAACAATTAATTCAAATCAAATATCAATAATCTTGAGTAAATCAACAATCAATCAATATTCAATCAATAATCAATCAATCAATAAATCAGTGTCTTCAATATGAAATCAAGGTCTTGAGGAATCAATTAATCAATTTAAAATCTTCAGAAATCAATTCAATATCTTGATGAGTCAAATCAGTCAATAATCAAAATCAATTCTTGAGGATCAATAAAATATCTTGAGGATTCAAAATTAATCAATAATCAAAATCAGCTCTTGAGGATCAATCAATATCTTGAGAAGTCAAAATCAATCAATCCAATCCAAATAAGAATCCTGAACCGCTGAATCAATAATCAATGAATCCCAATGACTAATCCAATCAATTAAACCAAGAATCAATCCTGCATAAGACCTGAATAAGAACACAGAAAAGATTTATTTGATAAAATGAAATGGTCAACAATGATCAAGAAAGAAGAAGAATCAATTTCAAATGAATGAAATGAATGAGATGAGATTGATGAGAGAGAAAAATCATAATCATTAAAGATCATTAAGTCATAAAAGATCATAATTGATGAATGAGAGAAATGAATATAAATGAATGAAAAGAAATAATCAAATATGAGTTAATTAATTTAATGTCACAGGGGCTCTTCGAAGTGAAGAGGGCCTGGCACTCAGTAAACTGGGACTCACTTATGGAGGGCTCAAGGATATGGAAAGAAGAGATACACTTAAGAGTGTTAAAGATGAATTGCTAAAAGAATAAAAATAAAAAAGCAGCAACAAAGAATAAGAATAAAGAAATAGAAGAGCCAACCACAAACAAGTCCAAGTCCACTGTTTCAACCTGTCAGAATGGAAAGAGAAGGGTTAATAAGGATATGGCCACCCAGCTCATACTGTACAGGCAAAGAGAGAAAATGCAAAGACTAACTTAAGATCAAATAATTATAATACCCAAATAGAAGGATAAGAATAATTATTCAATAATAAATAAACTGAATTAATTAACTGGGGAAAAGTCCCCAGGGGGGGAGAAAGAGGGGCTGGTATATGTGAGAATCACCAGCCCTGATCCAGAGGAAGAATTTTCATGAGAATAATTGATGATTGAATTGAGTCTGGCCAATACAGGTCCTGTACAAGAGGTGTGGTGTATGTGAGTGATCATACAGCTTCATACTGGTGTATTGAAGCTGTATTGGGTGAATCCAACCTGTACAGGTATTGACAGGCTGTATTGAGGTACCAAGCTGTATAAATGTTTCAGAATGAAGTTTTCTGAAACTGAATGCTGATACAAGTGCTGGATCTGCTGATTTGAGATGCTTGAGGGGGTGTATGAATGAATACCCTTACCCCTGATGGATGGTTGTTACACTCTCTATCTTATCTTTCAAAAAGCTCTTTGGAATATTAGTGAGTGATTTATCTTTAATTCTTAAAGTTTTTCTCTAAAATTAGTTTTCTTCAAGAATTATCATTATAATTATTCTTTCAAAAGATAATTATATATTAAAATAATTTTATTATTTTAATAAAAGAAGTTTTCTTATTAAATCTTCTTGTAATTGATTCCAGTAGATAATTACTTGCTCACTGTTAAAATCACTAGTAGTGCTTAACACATGAAAGAAATAATTCTTTAATTATTTAATTGTGGTTATAATAATATTTTATTATTATATTTCATAAGAACAGACACAGTACTGTTGATTAATAGTAATATTATCGTCAGTTTCATAGTCATATCTTACCTTTGGGGGCCTGGCCGTGTTTTTTGAACCTTGTACCCTTAATATATTTTTAAGTTCTAAAATATATTAATTTAATAATTTTTTTCTTTCATTTTGAAGATAAAATAATTCTTATTTTTGAAATTGTTTTGGAAATCTTTTTCATTGAGGAATTTGGTGTAATTTTATACTGTTTTTACACATGGCATTTTCACATCCAAAAACTTATAAAATTATTCTTTGAGTTACTCTGCATTAATTTTCATTCAAAATCTTAAATTTCAATTTTTTTTCTTTAAAAAGAATAATTTTTTTAATATTAAAAAATATAAAACTTATAAAAAATCTTTGAAAAATATTTTAAAAAGTATAAAAAATAATTTTTTCTCTTTTATAAATTTTTCATTAGTGTCTTTAATCAAATACTGTTCAGCTGGCAACAGACTCAGTAAAAGATATATCACTAGTCCAGAATCTTCAGAAGCAGAATTTGAAGACAGTATTGAGGTGCAAATTGCTAAAAGAGGCACTTTATTTAACTCAGAAAATGCTAAACTACCACCAAAAGGTGTGTATTTTATCTTTTATTTTCACCTTTTATCTTTAAATTGATGTGAAAAATGGTGCATACCAGAAATGGAAGCAACTATTCAGTCCAACTAGATGGATTTGGACAAGGAAGAGGCAAGACCAAATCCAGAAGTGCCAAATCTTCCACAAGAAAGACACATTTGGAGGATGCCAGAGTTGCCCCCCATTCCCCAAGGTCTGTACCAACAGATTTTGACGTGAATTCTGAGCGTGAACTGATTCATGACCATATTTCCAGGGCTGAACCATCTTCAAGTGGCAGCAATAGAAATATATCAATGCCAGTACAAAACTTGGTTCAAAGCAGCCAAAGAAGAGGAGTGGAAAAAATGCCTAAGCCTTTGGCAGGGGGCCATGAACTCCTACTTACACATTGAGAGCTTTCTGGGTCAGGAGAAGACCATAGAACTCTTAGGAGGATGTAGCCCCTGTCTTGCAAAGACAAGGTAAAAAAGATAAAGAATTGGTTGAAGAACCAAAGTCTTTTATCCATAGACCAGAAGAAGGAACTGGAAATGACTCCAGCTTTGGAGACAGAAGCCCCAGTGGCGTCTACCAGCTCCAGAAGTGTCCAAAGACAAGCCCAAAGGACCTCAGAAGAAGCAGAGAGGTCCCAAGAACAATCAAGGCAAAGCAAATTGGCACAGACCTTACCCACAAGGGTACAGGATCCCCAAATTGGAGCCTTCAGCCGTGGACAGTGTGTTCAACATGGCCAGACCTCTCATGGAATTCACAGCCAAGGAGCAGGAAAGGATGAACAGGACTTTTCCACGCAAATAGATCATGTACAAAGTAGTATTAATGTAGAAACTGTAAACTTGATTCAAAGCTAACTAAAATAACATCAGATATTAATGAATTGAAAAAACATGACAAGAAATATACTGAATGGTATGAATTAACACATGCCAGATTTGATTCAATTATCAATGCTTGTAGCAGAATTGAGAGTACATGTCAGATTCAGAATGATGAAATGGAATATCTTTCTATTTTTAAAATGAATGATCAACTTAAGATTCTACAAGATCATGTTCTGAAGATAGTTGAAAATACCAATCAGTTTGCTACACATTTAGCAAAAAGTCACAGCGAAAGGCAGAAGTTAAAGAATCAAATCATTGCAAATGTAGAACAAATTCATCAGAATTATGAACCACATATGCCAAGACATTCTACACCTTTGACTGAAGAAACACTTTCTGTTAAAGGAAGTTTTACCCCACTTCTAGGAGAAAATGTTGTCTCTGTCAAAAATATTCCCAAATTAGAAGAATGGCCAACATTCTCTGGTGAAGGAGAATATAACCACATTGAGTTCATCAGGACAATTGATATGTTACAGGAAGACTTTAATATACCTGATGAAATCATAGTGGGGAAATTACACTCTCTGTTTACCAGGACTGCAAAGAAGTGGTATTACAAGATGAGGATAGATCATGGAAAACATGATTGGTCTTGGTGGAAATCTGAAGTGATTACCAAATGGGCCAATAATTCTTGGAGGTTTAAAATGAAAAATGCTTTTGAAAATGCCATTTTGAACTCAGAGAAAGATAAACCACTTACTTGGTTCTTTAAGCAAAAAGACAGATTCTCTGCTTTACACCCAGATATGTCTGACACTATGATTAATATGAAGATATTAAGAAAGTGTGGAGGAGAACTGGAACATGATATCAAACGCAGATGTGTAGAACCCTGTTCAACAGAGGACTACATTAATGCAATGGAAGATATTATTATCAGAACAAGAATTGGTAAAGCTTGGACTGAAATCCCTATGGAATCCAAGATGGTCCCAAAGATTCCCAGAGAGGATAAAAGACCAGAAAGACCTGTCTTGAAGTGTCATAAATGTGGAAGTACTGCACATTTAGCAAACACTTGCACCAAAAAGAAAAAAATCAATGAAGTTCAAGTCATTGAAGAAATTCAGTGTACTGAAGAGAAAGAGGAGTCTGATCAAGATTCTGCAGTCTCTGAGGATACACCAGTAGAGGACTATCCCATTGAGATTATTACAGCTTTCTTTGAGGTCACAGAAGTCCATACCCACTTGCCATAGTACAGTGAGGATTGCTGCAACCTGATCAATATCCAAGATGCCAGAATGTGTAAAACAAAACCTGCTAGAGGAAAGGGTTACACTGCTGGAGCATCCTGTATCACATCAGTTTTGATGAGTGATATTGAAGCCAAAGTAAATTTGGATACAGGGGCATTTTGCACTTGTGTAGGCAAAGATTATCTCCAAATTATACTTCCTGAATGGAAAAACCATCTATTACCAATAGAAGGTGTACAATTTAGTAGTGCCGGTAACAATATGTATCCCTTGGGTATATTGGACACTAATCTTGTATTTCCACATCCAGCAGGAAGTGTGAGAATGAAAACTGAGATTGTGGTAATGGATAATTGCACATCTCAGCACATCATTCTTAGAAATGATTACTTGAATATTTATGGTATTGATATCAATAACCATAAAGACAGATATTTCACAATTGGGGATAACAAAAGACAAAAATTTGCTTTTTCCAATATGCCAAAACAAATATCTGTAGTATCTTCTGTCAAGGATACTTACAAAGATGGATTTGTGTCTAATCAACTTGTTTAAGCACAAATTAATCCATCAATGTCACCAAAGATTAGGAATGGACTTATTAATGTGTTATACACATACAATAATGCATTTGCCTCTCATAATGAACCATTAGGTGCTATAAGGGGACATGAAGTTGATATTACTCTTAATATTGACAGGCCATATCCTCCAGTACTTAGAAGACCAGCTTATCCAGCCAGTCCCAGAGCTATAGAAGCCTTGGAAAAACATATCCAAGAGTTAATTCAACTTGGTGTACTAAGAAAAGTAGGCCATGATGAGGAAGTTGAAGTGATAACACCTGTTATTATTGCATGGCATAATGACAAGTCAAGAATGGTTGGAGATTTCAGAGCATTGAATACCTACACAGTTCCAGATAGGTCCCCAATCCCTAGAATTCAAGAAACCCTGACTCAATTGTCTAAAGCCAAGTATATAACATCAATGGATGCATTGAAAGGCTTTCATCAAAATGTTTTGACACCCAAAGGTAAGAAATTACTAAGAATTATCACTCATTGTGGTGTTTATGAGTATCTTACAATGCCATTTGGCATTAAAAATGCTCCATCCCATTATCAAAGAATGATGAATACAATCTTTCCCACAGAATTTTCTGAAGGATGGCTTATCATTTATATTGATGATATTATCATATGTTCTGATTCATGTTCTTTGCACCTTGAAAGACTTGCAAGAGTACTTCACAAAGTTGCAGAAGTAAACATGAAAACTTCACTTAAGAAATGCAATTTTGGTTTTGAAGAACTCAAAGCATTAGGACATATTGTTTCTGGTTTAAGCTTGGGTATTGACAAAAACAAAGTGGCAGCAGTGTTACTTAAGCCAATACCCCAGAATAAAAAAGAAATTATGTCTTTTCTTGGGTTTGCCAGTTATTATAGGCAACACTTGAAAGACTTTGCAATTCTAGCCAGATCACTTTATAGAATCTGTGATCAACATACTGTATTTGAAATGACACAGGAGAGAATTAAAGCTTATGAAAAGATAAGGACAGCTCTTACAGAAGCCCCTTTACTACTCATGCCTGACTGGAATATTCCTTCTAAATTGTACGTTGATGCATGTGGAGATGGATTAGGGGAAGCCCTACATCAAGTCCAAATTATTGATGACAAACCTACAGAAGGACCAGTTTGTTACATCTCAAGGCAAATCAAACCAACAGAAGCCAGATATGGTGCAAGCCAAATGGAGTGCTTATGTTTGGTATGGGCACTTGAGAAATCACACTATTATCTTGATGGCAGTGTTTTTGAAGTGATAACTGACTGTAATGCAGTAAAATCACTTCCTAACATGAAAACTCCCAACAGACACATGTTGAGATGGCAAATAGCCATTCAGGAATATAGAGGAAACATTACTATAGTCCACAAAGCAGGAAACATTCACAAGAATGCTGATGGACTTAGCAGGTGGGCATTAGCCAACACTCCTGATAGCCCAGCTTATGTACCCTTGGAAGCTGAACCACAGATTCCAATTGAAGGGATTAATATAACTGATATTGGGACTGAACTCTTTGAAGAGGTCAGAGAATCTTATAAGCAAGACAAGAATTGCCATATCTTGACTTCTTTATTAGATAAAGACTGCAAAGATACATCTTTGGTCAATGCACTAGATGAAGTTTGGAGAAATTCCTATTCTGAAGGGAGATTTCACTTGTTTGATGGGATTATTTACCACAGAACCAAACATTCTTGTGTAATGACATTATGCAGCAGATTGCTTATCAATACAATTCTTCATGAATGCCATGATAGCATCTACTCTGGACACCTTTCAGAGGACAGAACACTTGAAAAAGTGAAAAACTGTGCATGGTGGCCATCTTGGAGAAAGGAAACCATTGAATATTGCCATACCTGTGACAGATGCCAAAACGCAAACAGGAGTACAGGCAAGAAATTTGGACTTATAATCCATATTCAAGAACCAAAATCCCCATGGGAAGTTGTTCACATGAATTGGGTCATAGCACTTCCTCCAAGTGGTGACAAAAGTTATAATGCTTGTTTAGTCATTGTAGACAGATATAGCAAGACTACCATATTCTTACCATGTCATAAGGATGACACTGCTATGGACACAGCTCTTCTTCTATGGAGTAGAGTTATTTCCCATACAGGATTATTTAGGAATATCATAAGTGACAGAGATCCCAAGTTCACATCTGCACTGTGGACCAATCTTCATAGATTGTTTGGGACTAAGCTATCATTCTCTACAGCATATCACCCTCAGACAGATGGGCTAGCAGAGAGGATGATTCAAACTTTAGAAGACATGATCAGGAGATTTTGTGCTTATGGGTTAGAACTCAAAGACTCAGATGGCTTCACCCATGACTGGTGCACTCTGATACCTGCATTAGAATTGGCATACAAGACATCAGTCCATTCTTCCACAGGACAAACTCCTGCTATGTTAGAAAAAGGATGGAATCCAAGACTCCCAGCAGACACACTTAGAAAAGACTTGATTGACATTCATACTACAGCTTCCAGCTTCAAGATAATGCTTGATAAAGTAAAACACCACGCGAAACAAAGTATGAATGATGCTTTTGATTATGCAAAACAGAAGTGGGACAAGAGTCATAAAGTACCAGACTTCAAAGTAGGGGACTTAGTTCTAGTTTCAACCTTGAATTTTAATAACATCAAAGGCCCAAAGAAACTTAAAGATTCTTATTTAGGACCTTTTCTTATTGTTGCCTTACATGGAACCAATGCAGTTCAAGTGGAATTGAGTGGTGAATTGGAAAATAAACACCCCACTTTTCCAGTCAGCTTGATAAAACCTTATCAACCAGCTGATAAAGAATTGTTTCCTCTAAGGAACCCAACTCCTTTAACTGTCCCACCAGTGGAACAGAATGAAGACAAAAAGATAAAGAAAGTCATTAAAGAAAGGAGACTCAGGGGTAAAAATCAGAGGGAATATCTTGTCAGATATAGAAATACAGTACATGAATATGAATGGCTGGCAGAATCAGATATGCCTGACTCAGATAAGCTCTTGAGAAGATTTAGACATGAAAGAAGGCCACAAGCCTGAATATGTCTATGAATGTGCTTTAAATTACTTGATCTGAGTAATGGAAAGAGGTTGGACAGTGGACATTAACCCCCCTTTGGGGCTTTTTATTATTTCTATCATTGATAAAAGTGTAGTGCAATTTTATTTTTTGGTGGGAGGGAATGTGAGCCTTGGGGTATCTTTTACATACCCAAATAGGCCAGAAGTATGTTAAAAGAAATTTTGACATATGAATAACTCATAAGTCATGCATATATCCAAAATTCATCATTTTTGATTTCAGAAAAGATGAATAACTTTTTATTGAGTAAGTAAATCCATGGATTTGAGGCCATATTTGGATTCTACACTAAAATTCACCTAGGGTAGCTCCACAGAGTGAATAAGCTCAAGTTAACTTTTTGAGGTGGTAAAATGGAAAATAATTCAATACCACATCATCAATACCACATAAAAGATCCGTGAAAAGTTTTGTCTTTCTTAATTTCACGCCAAAATAATGGGAAAGTGAGAAATCCCATACTACATATACACTAAGAATAGTGTTACGCATGTTTTGAGCACTTAATATCATGGTATTCTTACATGGACTTTTGGTACACCCATAGTGGATATCTCACTTTAAGCTTAAATTTCTATTTTGACGTGAAAAATAGGCAAGGGGGACAAAAGACATCAAAGAGAGCCAGGGTACCCAACTTCTGAGGCCTCAGAGGCATGGACAGCTCTAAAGCTTGGATCCATGGTTGATCTTGGCCTAATTGGTAAACTGAAACCTTTTGGGAACTTGGTTACCATGTTACAACTACAGTAAAACTTAAGAAAATAGCAAATAACCTGCTATTTTGACGTGCCAAGGAGGTAAAAAGCTACTTAGACTCCTGTAACCATGTCAATTCTTAATGACTTTCCATGGATAAACCCCAAAAGTGTAATTAAAACCCTTTTTGAACTTGTATCCATTGATTTACCTCATAGCAACCAGTGGAACACTGATATTTGCAATTCTACGTAGAAATGAGGTAAAAGCTTCAAAAATTCATTAAAAATACAATTCTTAATGAATCTTTCTGAATCCTTCAGGACTAATGGGGAACTGTATTATCTATGGTAAAACCAAAAAAGAATTACAGTTTCAATAGTAAAATCGAAAGTTTTACTTACAGTCCAATTTTTGACTATTCTACGTGAAACACTGAATCTTCAAAAATTCACAGTAATTACAACCTGTGATGAAATTGGCAATAACATTGATAACTTTGAGAAATAAATGATTATTTTGGAATAAAAGAAGATTTACAGATTTTACTCCTTTTATTCTTAACCATATTAGGGTTGGTAGTCACGTAAAAGCATCAATTAAGTAATTATGAGAATCTTACGTGACAACAGATGATGCAATCAATAATCCAAAAAGTTTTATTGTTTTCTCACTCACTGGTTTTTCAGTTTGCTCCATGGCATGCCTCTGTGAGCTGTTGTTGACTTAAAAGAAGCCTCTTCTTGCTGTTTTTTCCACATCATCATCTTATTATCATTTAAAACCATTATTACCAACAAGTAAGTATTAGTTACAGCTATTCTTAAGTGTTTTAAATCTTTCAGAATCAATCAGAAAGACGTGAAATCATAGAATCCAACTATATATTGTTGTAATACTGTTCCAAATCCATTTTGATCCTTAAAATCCACAATTCCATGTCAAATCTCTCTATCTTATCTTTCAAAAAGCTCTTTGGAATATTAGTGAGTGATTTATCTTTAATTCTTAACGTTTTTCTCTAAAAATTTAGTTTTCTTCAAGAATTATCATTATAATTATTCTTGCAAAAGATAATTATATATTAAAATAATTTTATTATTTTAATAAAAGAAGTTTTATTATTAAATCTTCTTGTAACTTATTCTAGTGGACAATTACTTTCTCACTGTTAAAACCACTAGTAGTGCTTAACACGTGAAAGAAATAATTCTTTAATTTTTTAATTGTGGTTATAATAATATTTTATTATTATATTTCATAAGAACAGACACAGTACTGTTGATTAATAGTAATATTATCATCAGTTTCATAGTCACATCTTACATACCTTCTTCTTGAGAATTAGCCAATCATTCATATTGACCAAATACAATTGTGTTTTTTCCATTTCATTGCTTTTTTTACTTAAATTGTATGAATTTTATGCCTTTCTTTTAGAAGAATAAACCAAAACACACCCATGCTGTTTATGTTTCCTGATGTCCTGTATTTGATGAGGCTCTTAATTCATTTTTCACCAAAATCATCATGTCCAAAATTCTGACTCTGATAGTCCTTCCATAGTTTATGAACTACAGTGAAATATCACAACAAAGATTTTCATTACTTACTACATTAATATTCCCATAATAAGAGTCAAAATCATCCTTTTATCAGGAATTTTCTTAATAAAATAAGAATTTGTGCTTGCTAGTAATTCAATAGAAACCACTATAGCATCTAAAAGCTCCTCCCAGCTATGTTTTGGATCAGATTCAGAAAGAGGGTTTGTACTTGGTGTTTTTATAAAACTAAGATCTATTTGGTGATAACAGGGGTATTCAGGTTATGGATTTTCTTTAATTAAATAAGGCCCTTTTTCTTTATTACTTTCATCAATTTCAAATAGAGCTTATTCCACTAATCTTCAAGTATCTGTAATTTTACACAGCTTTGGTTTGAGCATAGCTGTTATTTTGACTTCTTGTTTGCACTGATGTGTGGGAGCCTGCTTGGATTGGCTTCTAAGTAAGGGCATCTCAGTTGATAGAGATAAATTATACAAGCTAAAAATTTCAAAAAAAATCCAGTAAAAGAAAATGAAATGGTCAATTATTTCAAATGGAAATTATTTGGATAGGAAATAAGATTAATTGGTCAGAAAATGAGCATTTGAGTGCAACAAGACATGTCTGGGAATATCATTATTTTGGCTATAGCTTTCATATGAATCCTAAGAATAATGCAATTATTTCTCTAGATGAAAATTTCTTTTAGATAGTTGTGTATTTCAAACAATCAAGGGGTTTCTTTTAATGGCTGTATTTGGATATTTTTTCATGCCACTGGTGCAAAAAAATTCAAAAGAATTGTCATATAGAAACATGAATTTCTCTCTTTCTTTTGTTTTTTTAATAGGAAATGTGGAATATATATTGAAATACAAATAAACATAAAAAAACATAAAGAAAATAAGGAAAATAATAAAAATAATAAACATAATGAAAAATAAATAAAAATAAAGAAAAATAAAGAAAAATAAAGAAAAATAAAGAAAAATAAAGAAAAATAAAGAAAAATAAATAAAAATAAATAAAAATAAATAAAAATAAATAAAAATAAATAAAAATAAATAAAAATAAATAAAAATAAATAAAAATAAATAAAAATAAATAAAAATAAATAAAAATAAATAAAAATAAATAAAAATAAATAAAAATAAATAAAAATAAATAAAAATAAATAAAAATAAATAAAAATAAATAAAAATAAATAAAAATAAATACAAATAAATAAAAATAAATAAAAATAAATAAAAATAAATAAAAATAAATAAAAATAAATAAAAATAAATAAAAATAAATAAAAATAAATAAAAATAAATAAAAATAAATATTTTCTTTCATTTTTTCAATTTTCAAAAAAAACTCTCTTAATTTTTTTATTTTTTATGTTTTTTTCTATTATTTTTTTCTTTATTTTTATTTATTTTATTAATTAATTGATTCAATTAATTGTTTGAATAGAATTCTTTTCCTAATCAATTTTGATTTTGAATATTTTAAGCTCTATAAATTTGATTTTATCAGAGTAAAAAAAATCTGATTTTTCTTTTTATTTGTTTAATTATATAAAAAAATTAATTATCAATTATTTCCTAATTGGTTTCTTTTTTTGATTCAATTTTTTTGTCCTAATTTGGCTATATAAAATATAATCTAAATATTCTTTAACTAAAAGGTTCCTTATAGAATTAATAAACCCAGCATTGAGACCAAGGGTGGAATGGAAGTATATTTAGAGTATTCAGTCATACTTTAATCCACAATAACTGTAGTACTTGACTGTCTCAGTTTATTCCACCCACTTATAAAATGGAAATGTTACAGTAACACTTGATGTCTCATTCTCTAATGAAGAAAAACTTCTGTTTATTGATGATAAAATAAAGTTAGGAAATTAGGAATTGAATACTGAAATACTGACTTGAAAAACAAACATATAAATAAGGGAATAAGTCTTATTTCAGTAAGTAAATAACCTTACTAGATTAAATAAAAAGGCAAATAATTGATAAAGCCAACTCCTAATCCCTCAAATCATTATTTTTGTTGAATACAAACCCTCATAAGAATTTAAGAGGTCCATTTTAGTGGTTTGAACACTCTTTAAGACAGATTATATTGGAAGTTATCTTTTTGGCAAGAGAATAGTTATATTTTGTGAAAATTTGGCCACTGTGACAAAATAAATGTTCAATTTAGGCTTGATAGGCAGTGAATTTGAAGTATCATAAAGCTATTGTGAGCATTAGAGATATTTTCATAAACCCAAAAGACCACAAATAATAAAACAAGATACAATTATCAATAAAATAAATTTATTTATATTATCAAAAACAAAAATTAAAATATAAATATAAATTTATACACAAAAATGAAAATTTAATTATGATTTAAAAAGAAAATTACATTGAAATTTAAAATTGTGAAAACACAGTTTGACTTGAAAAGAATTAAGTAAAAATAAATTCTTAACAAAATCTCTGAAATTAAAATATTTTTGGAAAAAAGTTAAATAAAAATTATTATAACTTTTTATCCAATAAATAAACATAAGAAAATTGGTTGCCCATTGGATTCCTCATAAAAAATAAGGTGGGGTCACCTCTGGGTGAAATTTCTGTGACTCAACTCTAAATAAGCTTAAGTTAGGTTTTGAGTATTTTCTGTATAAAGATTGAAAATCCTCGTAACCTTAATTTCATTCACACCACATGTGGTGTTAACCATCAATTGTTGTGTTAAAATTGAGGTGTGGTGTGTAGTTTAGAAGCTATGAGGAATTGAAGTCTTTTGAATTGAAATGTCAAAATGTGTGTGTGTATTGCATAAGTGAACTCTAATTTACATATGAGGTATCAAATATCACAGTTGTGTAACTGTAAAGCACAATTCAATTGCATGTGTATTTTACAAGTATATTACATGATGAGGAATTAAAGAAAAAATAAATTGGAAAGATTAATTTTGGAGGGGGAAAAGGAATCTTGGCTTCAAGGGAGCCAGACCCCCAAATTTCTTGCTGACAGGTGTGACATGTCAAACTTCACACACAAGTTCATCAATTTTGGCCTGGAATTGAGTCACAAGGCCTGTGACTCAATTGATGATGAGGTTTTGATCCCATCCAGGGAAGTTTTAACTGTTGCCAAGAGGGTAAAACTACCCTTAAGATAAAAAGCCTCATTGTAAAACAGCTTTAAATGGTTTTAAAATCTCTTACACACAAATTCTGACGTTTTTTGAAGTCTTAAAACTAGGAATTACCATAGCAATGGCTGATTAAAGGGTCCAAAATGGCTGAAAATAGCAAAAAATGGCTAAAACCAGCCCTTTTTTAGTCTAAACCAGGATTCAATGATTCCATAACTGGCTTTTCTGTTGTCAGAGTGTCTTTCACGACTGAAAAGAGTAAATTTTACTTTTGGAGTAAGATAATTGATGGCTACAAAAGAATGTCTTCTTTGCCCCACTTTTCTCTTCATGTTTGAATCTGTTCCTTTTATAATTGGTTTAAACACTTTTAAACCAGTCAAGAAAATATTACAACCAACCTTTTTACTATGCTAAAAATAATTATAATCATTTTTAGTAACTCTTATAATCATTTTTACCCTTGAGCCACCCCATAAGTGAATTAAAACATCTTTCATAACTGTTAGCTTTGTGACTTTGTTTCCAAATTCACTCTGGTCATTTTTGGGTGTGTTTTCTCTTTAAAAAGGTTTTTAAAGACTCTGTTCCTATATTAGCTTCCTACAGTTCTTTTCTCAATTAATTTTAATTGAAATTGCTCTTGATGAAATTTCTTTTGTAGCCTGAAATATCTCTTGTAGATTATTTTTGGGATAATTTCTTATTGTTGGTAAAACAATAAATCTTTATAATATGATTGTTTTATACTTATAAGGTTAGAATCAATAACTTTGGCATGTTTTCTCTTAAAAATCTGATTTCATACCATTTTCAAGCAATATTTACCTTATATGAATTTTGAGGACAGGAAAAGTACTTGATTTTTAATCAAAGTTTCATATCCACACCTTACATTTGGGAGCCCAGCCCTTATATTTTACCTGTGAATTTTTTTTTTTTACTTTTTTTAAATCCTTTTTCTTATATTGTAAAATTTAAAAAATCCATTAAAATACTTATAAATCCAAAAATTCATCAAAACAAAACTTTTTTCATATTATAAGTGAGGCTTTATTTTTTCCTTTCTCTTTTAAAAAAATCTTTTTTTTACTTAATTCATTGCTTTCTTTATTAATATTAGTGTATGACAACATGGTAAGACCAGAAAATATTGAAACTGAATTAACATTTACTAGCATTATTCCTGCCAGTACTGCCAATCCATACTATAATAGCACAGTTATTATAGCTCAAAACAACCAACCAGAGCCAATTTCTTGTGAATTAATTAAATTGGACATAATTAATACCCTTCACAAGGCAAAGAATTTGGCCAATAGTATTTTTTTACATAAAATTACTATTTTTAAGCTTTTAAATCATGAATATGCCTTAAGCCAGATCAGGAGCCAGCTATACCCCCTCAAGCAGCTCCCAAACAGCTCAAAGACATTATCATGACAGAAGCCAATCAGTTACAGAAGGAAAAGGGTCAGTAAATAGATCCCAAACTGACAAATTATGCCATTCTGAAGCTCATAATACTTTTTTACCTTCATAAAGAGCTGACACTGCCACAAGAAGCCTCAGTGGACATTTAGAGAACCAGCCAGAAGGCATACAAAAATGCATTTCAGAACAAGGAGTACCAGATCCTTGCATATTTGTGGAAAAACTGCATGAATTCTTACTTGACTGTGAGAAAGCTCCTGGGCTATCCCAACACTTGAAAGTTACCCAATTGATGGAAAAGAAAAACATGATGCTTGTAGCAGAAGAATGGAGGGAAAACAACCCACCACCACCCAAGCAAGTGCCAAAAACAGCCCTAGTAGCCATAAGAAGCCATTCCAACGTGAAAACGTAGCCACAAGCTTATAAAAAGGTCAAAGGCAAAGCACCAGCTACAAAACCTTACAGCCAGGGCTACAAAATCCCAAAATTTCAGCAGGATGCCATGGAAAATGTATTTCAGATGGACAGAAAAAGGAGGAATCCATACTAAGATACCAGAAATGATTTTTGATATTTTGGATAGCATTCTAAACTAGTACATAGCTATTAATGATGCAAGAAGTCATATTTCTGATAAACATTAATCAATTTGTAATAATCTTAAAACAAATAGTTTAAGTCTGAGCCAAACAAATGAGACACTTATGTGTTTTGAAAACATTTTAAGAAAAATTGAAGCTTCTAATAATGAAAATTCATTTGGAAATAAGTTAAATGAACAATCTGACATTATTAAATAATTAACAGATAAATATTCCAAATTCAATATTGATGACATAATTGAAACAAGAATGAAACAAGCCATAAATATTATCAAAGATTATAATAAGAAAGTCCTTGATGATATTTCAAATTCATTTACTGAAGTAAAGACATATAAAATTGCCTTGAAAAATATTTTTGACACCTCACAACAAGAAGTATCAAAATTAACAATGAAGTTGAATCAAGTCATTTCTGATAATACTAAACAGACAGAATTATGGCAATAGCTAGAACATAAGGAAGATATGTATAAAATTGAAGTAATAAATTTAACACAAATTTTCCAAAATGAGTTTAGAAGTTCTCAAAGGTGTAGCAACAGTAAAATGAATGATATTGAAAAATTACTGCACACCTTACCAAGAATGTCTACACCTCTCAATCAAAATGAGGATATAAGAATTTCCAACCCACAAGTATTAGATGTATAAAATTCACAACTAAAGAATGAATTCTTCACCTCTTTTCATAACTTGTACCAACAATGGGCCAAGCACTGTTGAAGGAATTACCAAAGCTTAAGGAATGACCTCACTCAGTGGTGAAGGGGGATATGACATATGCAATTCATCATGGTTTTTGACATGATTAAAGAAGATTTTGAATTACCAGACAGATTGGTAACAGCAATATTTAACAACTTGTTTACCAGATCAGCCCACAAATGGTATATCAAATTAAGACAAGCACATGGACACCAAATTTGGACTTGGTGGAAAACCCAAAGCAGTAACAAATGGGCCAATGATTCTTGGAAAGTAAGGTGGAAACAGCCTTTGAATCTTCCCAATTTATTGCTGAAAAAGATAGAGTTTTACCATAGACTTAAATAACAATAAAGACAGATACTTTACTATTGGGTACAATAAGCATCAAAAATTTTCCTTTTTACCTTTTAAAAGACAAATTACAGTAAACAAAGTATCACCAGTCAGCTTAGAGTTAGAGAAATTCAAGTCTGAAAAGTTAAATGAAGCTGAAATCAGTATTCATCTCACTGATAAACAAGAAAATGAACTTTCTGCCCTTTTATATGACCACAAAGAAGCCTTTGCATCAGATCAAGAGCCACTGGGTGCAATTGTTGGTAATGAAGTTGACAGTATTCTTAATATTGAAAGACCTTACCCATTACTCTTGAGAAGGCCTGCATATCCAGCTAGTCCTAAATCAAGGGAAGCTCTCAAAATCCAAATCAAAGAACTTCTAGACCTTGGTGTAATAAGAAATGTTGTTCACAACGAGGTGGTAGAGACAACAACACCAGTCATAGTGGCATGGCATAATGGAAAATCTAGAATGGTTTTGGACTTTTGAGCTCTGAACACTTACACTGTTCCAGACAGGTACCCAATACCAAAAATCCAAATTGCCCTCACCCAAATATCTCAAGCAGTGTATATAAGCACTATTGATGCCTTTAAGGGATTTCATCAAAATGTGGTGACACCAAGGGCAAGAAAATACTTGAGAATTATTGTTTATTGTGGAGTATATGAATATTTAAGGATGCCTTTTGGTATCAAAAATGCACCTTCACACTTCCAAAGAATGATGAATGAAATCTTTCCTGAAGACCTTTCAGAAGGATTGTTAATTATTTACATTGATGACATTATTTTCTGTTCCAAGAATTGGGAAGAACATATATCCAAGCTATCCAGAGTTTTGAACAAAATTCAATCTGTAAACATGAAAATTTCCTTACAGAAATGTCATTTTGGATTTAAAGAACTCAAAGCACTGGGACATGTAGTATCTGGTTTGTCCCTTGGGATTGACAAAAACAAAGTTGCAGCAGGGCTACTCAAACCTATGCCTCAGAAAAAAAAGAAATTCAGTAATTTTTGGGGTTTTCAGGATATTACGGGCAGCATATTTAAGATTTTTCATCCATAGAAAGACTTCTTTATAAATTATGTGACAAATACACAGTATTTGAAATGACTGCTGACAGAGTCAAAGCCTTTTAATATTTCAGACAAGCCTTGACAACTGCTCCACTCTTACTGATGCCAGACTTTAAGTTTCCCTTTAAGATCTATATAGATGCATCAGGGGATGGGCTAGGTGCTGCACTTCATCAAGTCCAGATTATCAGTTATAAACCTGTGGAAGGACCCATATGTTTTATATCCAGGCAAATCAAACCAACTGAAGCTAGATATGGGGCAATTCAGATGGACTGTTTATGCCTTGTCTGGGCCTTAGAAAAACTCAATTACTTTTCTTGAAGGATGTGTGTTTGAAGTGATAACAAATTTTACCACTGTTAAATCACTTTTAAACATGAAAATACCTAACAGGCATATGCTCAGATGGCAAATAACCATACAGGATTAAAGAGGTAATATGACTATTGCTCACAAAGATGGGAATATTCATAAAATGAAGATGGACTGAGAAGATGGCCATTGCAAAATTATATTTATAATCCTGCTTATGTGACAGAAGAATCCTCACCACAGATCCCAATAGAAGTAATCAATGTTACAGATCTGAACACAACATTCTTTGAAGAAGTAAGAAACAGCTCTACTCAAGATAGGAATCATAGCATCCTATGCCAATTAATTACCAAAGACTGTAAAGATAAATGTTTGATACATGCCTTAGATGAAATATGGAAGAGATAATATGATGGAGGAAGATTTCACTTACTGTATGGTACAATTTACCACAGAAATAATCATACATGTGTAATGACAGTTGTGGACAGGTCCTCAATCAATATTGTACTGAAAGAATGTCATGACAGCCCCTTCTCAGGGAATCTGTTTAAGGACAGAACAAGAGAAAGGATAAAGACCTGTATATGGTGGCCAGTGTGGCAGAAAGATGTTGCAGAGTGTTTCAAAACCTGTGACATACATCAAAAGTCAAATAAACCCACTGGAAAAAGACTTGGAAATATGATCAAAATCCATCAACCCAGAAGACCTTTGGAGATTGTCCATATGGATTGGGTACCTGGACTACCACCAGGGGGTGATAGAAGTTATAATGCATTCCTAGTGATTTTTGACAGACTTAGTAAGACTCCAATATTTCTACCATGTCACAAGTATGATACAGCCATGGATCCAGCTCTTATAATATGAAATAGAGTAGTATCATGGACTGTCATATTCACAAATATCATTAGTGACAGAGATCCCAAATTCACCTCAGCACTATGGAAAAATCTTCACCAATTATTTGGAACAAGATTTTCCTTCTCTACAGCCTACCATCCACAAACTGATGGTCTGGCTGAAAGAATGATCCAAACCTTTGAAGATATTGTGAGAAAATATGGCCTTGAGCTTAAAGATTGTGATGGGTTCACCCATGGTTGGTGTACTCATTTACCAGCACTGGAGTTGGCATATAAAACATCCATTCATGACAGTACCAATGAAACTCCTGCTATTCTAGAGAAGGGATGGAATCCCAAATTACCCCAAGATTCATTAAGGAAGTATTTGGTTTAAATACATCCCACAGCTAGTAGCTTCAAAGTAATTCTAGACAAAGCTAGAAATCATGCAGTAAGGTGCATGGAGGACTCATTTTCATATTCCAAAGACAAATGGGACAAATCACATGCCACTCCAGATTTCAGAGTGGGAGATTTAGTACTTGTATCTACCACTAGCTTCAATAACATCAAAGGATGTAAAAATCTCAAAGACTCATTTGCAGGAACTTTTGTTATTAAGGCCCTCCATGGAGAAAATGCAATTGAAATAGAATTATCTGAGGAACTTAGCAATAAGCATTGTACATTTCCAGTAAGCTTAATAAAACTATATAAATATAGTGATGCTGAAAGGTTTTCTTTGAGAAATAAAATTCCGCAGCATATACCTCCTATTGAATCATCTGGTACTAGAGCAATCACTAAATTTCTCAAATAAAAGAAGTTAAGAACCAAAAAAGTAAGGAAATACCTTGTTAGGTACAGTGACCCAACTTGTGAAGATGAATGGTTAGCAGAAAATGACATACCTGAAGCCTAAAACACTGGAAATAATAATATTACAAAGTAATATTCTTTTTTTAGGGGGAGGGAATGTGAGCCCTAGAGGTATTTTCATATACCCAAAAGACCACAAATAATAAAACAAGATACAATTATAAATAAAATAAATTTATTTATATTATCAAAAACAAAACTTAAAATATAAATCTAAATTTATACAAAAAAATGAAAATTTAATTATAATTTAAAAATAACATTACATTGAAATTTAAAATTTTGAAAACACATTTTTACTTGAAAAAAATTAAGTAAAAATGAATTTTTAACAAAATTACTGAAATTAAAATATATTTGGAAAAAGGCTAAATAGAAATTATTATAAATTTTTATCCAATAAATCAACATAAAAAGAATTGGTTCACCATTGTATTCCTCATAAAAAATAAGGTGGGGTCAACTCTGGGTGAAATTTCTGTAACTCAACTCTAGATAAGCTTAAATTAGTTTTTTAGTATTTTCTGTATAAAAATTGAAAATCCTCAAAACCTTCATTCAATTCACACCACATGTGGTGTTAACCATCAATTTTTGTGTTAAAATTGAGGTGTGGGGTGTTGTTTAGAATTTATGAGGAATTGAAGTATTTTGAATTGAAATGTCAAAATGTGTGCACGTATTACATAAGTGAACTTTAATTTACATATGAGGTATCAAATGTTACATTTGTGTAAATGTAGAACTCAATTTCATTTCATGTGTAAGTAACAAGTATATTATATGATGAGGAATTAAAGAAAAATAAATTGGAAAGATTAATTTTGGAGGGGGAAAAGGAATCTTGGCTTCAAGGGAGCCAGACCCCCAAAATCCTTTCTGACAGGCGTGAGATGTCAAAATAAACGCAAAGGTTCATCACTCTTGGCCTGTAACTGAGTCACAGGGTCCATGACTCAATGGATGATGAGGTTTTGATACCAACAAGGGAAGTTTTAACTGTTTCCAAGAAGGTAAAACTACCCTTGAAATGGAACAATCATAGTAAAAACAGTTTTAACTTGTTTTTACATCTCTTACACACATTTCCGATGTGTTTTGAATGCTTTAAACCAGGTATTACTATAGCAATCACTGATTTAAGGGTCTAAAATGGCTAAAACCAGCACTTTTTTGGTCTAAACCAGGGTTCAATGATGCCATAATTGTCTTTTCTGTTTTCATAGTGTTTTCCACGACTGAAAAGAGTAAATTTCACTTTTGGAGTAAGAAAATTGGTGGCTATAAAATAATGTCTTCTTTGCCCCACTTTTCTCTTCATGTTAGAATCTTTTCCTTTTATAATTATTTTAAACACTGTTAAAACAATCAATAAAGAATTACAACCAACCTTTTCAAATCATTCTGAACTTTTCAACCATGTGAAAAATCATTGTCATCATTGTTTATAAATTTCATAATCATTTTTACCCTTGAACCACCCCATAAGTGAATTAAAGCATCTTTCATCACTGTTAACTTTGTCACTTTGTTTCCAAATTCACTCTGGTCACTTTTGGGAATATTTTCTCTTTAGCAATATTCTTAAAGACTTTGCTCTTCTATTAATTTCCTGAAGTTCTTTGCATTGCAATTTCTTTTGTAGCCTTAAATATCTCTTGTGGAGTATTTTTGGGATAAATTTTTATTGTTGGTGAAACAATAAATCTTTATAATATTAATTTTTTATAATTTTAAAGTTAAAAAAAATAAATTTGGTGTTTTTTTCTCCTAAAAATCTTATTTCATACTATTTTCAATCAATTTTTACCTTATACAAATTTTGAGGACAGGAAAAGTACTTGATTTTTAATCAAAGTTTCATGTACACACCTTACAGTTATGGTGCCTTATATGAGAAATTTTCCTGAGTTAATTTGGTTCTAATATCAGAAATTAAAGCTTAGATATATTTTTCAGAATTTTTTGTTACCAACTATTGAAAGACTGACTTTCCAATTTTATATAATTTCTTCTTTTGGATAAATTGGCCATTGATTTCTAAGATATCTTTGAGCTTAATTTTTGTTCAACTGGAAAAACAACCTTCCTCTTTACCTTCTCAATTGGAAGTTTTCAATATTTTTCAAAAATTTTATAGAATACTTTTAATTTGGCTTTTTTTCTTCTTGAGGACTAGAAGAAGATTACTTTTTCGAGAATATTTGTTTGTTTTAGTTTAGTTGTTCCACATAATAGTAGTATTCATTATTTAGTATTGTTAATTTGAATTTAAATTAGTTGAAAAGTTATTTAAACTTTATTGAGTATTCATTTTCAGTACCCCTCATCTAATAAACAGTTAATGATAAAATCAGTTTTTTTGAAGTTTAATACTTTATATATATTAACAATTTCTCTGATTCTGCCATAAAATCAGATCCCCAGTTGGAAGTTTTTTTTCATACCATTGTTCAATTATAAATTTATTTAATGGTAAAACAGGAAAAACATGTGTGTAGTGATCTTATTACTCTGGAGATAATTAAATGCATCTTCCAAAAGCTTCCGTATGGGTTTTATTTATTCCATTGAATTGCAAGTCTCCTTACTTATAGTTTTGATTGTAGAGCACAATCAAAATTTTGATCTCATGGGCCCATTTGATCTTATATAAGAAATAGTTTCAACAAGATGTTAATATACCAATGATAAGTAGCTTTGGATCTGTTTTAAAACCTCATGTTTTTTGAATGATCTACAAATGTGAGATCATAAGTCCTTCAAGGACCTGACTATGTTCTTTCCCTGAGAAATACTACCACACTGGTTCTCTATAATGTACTCATATAAGAGCTTTGGGGAGCTTTCATTGAATAATGGCTTATTTTCAAAGAAAATATTCTTTATACCTAACTTCTGGGTTTCAATTGTGGGTTCATTAAAATTTCAATGTCTTCCTGGAGTTATTTCATGGATGTGATTGAAGGTTTTAATCAAATCTGTCAAGTTGGTTTACACATTAACATTTGAACATGGAGAGTGTGGAGTAAACACTCATGAAAGCTTAACCTTTTGTTTGATCCTCATTAGCTTCATAATCATAATCCTTTACAGCTAATTCCCCTTGATCCATGAGAAATTAATGATAAAAATATTCATATTATTCATTCCTAAGGGTATTCATGTTAGTAAGGAAATCTTTTTTCATTTGACATAGCACATGAAAAGTACATGAATCAAAACATTCTCTTTTTTGAATTTATTCCAACATTTAAAAAAAGAAATTTTCATATAAGTCATCATATTTCTTTAATTTAAATCATTTTAAATGGTTATTTATTATACTTGATGGATCATCAACCTCTTCTCAAATAATCCTAAAATACCTCCAACATGGATTTTGCAGAATGTTAGCTATAAAATGATTCAAAATCAATCAAGTGTAATTAAAATTAATAAAGCTTTCAATCAACCTATTGAATTAAGATTTCTAAATAATACACATTTCAGATTTAATTAGTCCAACACCCAATGGTCAGTCATACATTTTCCTACATGGTAGCTGTATTAGTTGATATGCTGCTTCATAATACATTTTTCTATCTATTATGACAATTAGAAATATCTTTGTGATATTCCCTAGTGTTTTTTTCAGGATCCCACTCTCAGAATTCCTAAAAAGAAAATTCTTCTGAATCATCCCCATGATGATTTTATTTTGGAAAGTTTCTTAAAATTCAGGTTGAGATTTATTATGTCAGGGATCTCATTTTCTCAGGTTTTGAATCTACCCTTACAAATTTTTTGATGCTTGTTCAAATAGGAAGAATTTTTCCATGATATGTTTATTTGTGTGGAGATGTTGTTACATTTTTAAATTGATTGAAACTTTTGTCAAATTTTGTTCCCTCCTCCATTTTCAAAATTCAGCTAAGGTATAGATATGAAATAATTCTCTTTTTTTAGGGAATTAAATACATAAAGTGGAGCTTACTTGCATTAAAGTATTTATAAACAGAAGAGACACAATTCTTGTCTGGGAATTGGTTGAGAAGCATTTTTGGGAGATCTTCCAATGAGAGGTCACTTCTACTATGCTCTGACATGGCCTCATTCAAGTCATTCTTTTATTGGATGACGAATCCAAGCTCTGATGCATTATTGGATGACTCTAAGAAGCTACAATGTACACCAGTCAACATACTTGGGTGACTCTTACACCTCTGGCAATGATATTGTAATAAACTTGGCTTGTGTGATTGTACTTTTTGTGTCCAGATTTTTCAAGACAATGGTATATTTGAAGGTGTATTTTATTGATTTTTTTGATTATTGACTTAAGGTGGTAATCAGGTAATTTTATTTTGAGAAATTGGGTAAGAAGAACTTGTACTAGGAAATGTTTGTGGATTCATTTGGATAGGGAAAGCTAGAAGTAGAATTTTATTTCAAATATCTATTTGGAACAAAAAGTTGCGTATTGAAAGGTAAAAACTGTGATAGGATTTCTTCTGTAGTGAAATTAGTGAGCCAATTCATTTTATATAAATCTTTTTTATTGAAAATGTCAGGCATGAATAGTTCAATGGCATTACCAGTAACAGTCAAGAGATAAAATTTCTGAAGAGCAGAAGCCACCACTAGGGGGTGTCAAAGTTACAAAATTCCAAGTTTTTTTTCCAAATCCTGCATTAACATTTTGGGATTTGGGAGACTCCACACCTCAAGAGGTGAGGTATTTTGAGGTACAAAAACTCAGGTTTTTTGGTACCAAATCCCATGCTTAGATACTAAACTCCTGCCTTTAGCTTCACTTAAAGGCACATTTATACAACACACAGCTCAGTAAGGAAATGTTAAATTGCATAAAACCTCCCTTCTATTGCATGAAATCTGAATATAATGGTCATTTATTGAAGTATTTGATTTCAAATTGCATTTACTATAGATTTTTTCTTCATTTACCATGCAAAAGGCATCACAAAGTCTACCTTTACTTCAGAACTTAAACTCACTGAAGCTCATCAATTCTTTCAGCTCTTATAGTGATTATGATATACAGTAAGATATAATCTTATTAAATGTGATAACATCATAAAGATACATAAATCCTCACAGAAGATATCCATCACATTATATTTATACAATGAGCAATTTACAAGAATTATAATCTGAAACATTTCTCCAGCTATGTAGGACCACACATTAATCATTTGAAAAATTGGTTGCAAAAATTTCAGATGATACAAGCTTTCAAAACTCAACACAAAAAAAACCACAATCCTTCCATACAATTGGCTGTAGAACTATCAAGGTCAGGATCAAATGGCAATGGGGCTGCTTTGAGAAAGATTGGAATTTTATTCAGAATTATCCATGGGGCTATTGTGTTGCACACTCAAAGAGTGATCCAGATATTAATAAAGCTGAAGAAAAAAATTATTGTGTGGCCAACAATAGAACAACTCAGAGATATTTCTCAATTTATGCAGGTGGAACACTTCCCTGGGTTCATTGCATTCATTTATGGGAGTCTCATACCATTATCACAATGTCCCCCCAATGATGGTGAAGCCTATCTTGATCATAAAAAGAGGTAAGCTTTTGAATTTTTATTCTTTGTTTCATCTTTACTGATTGTTCAAGATTAAAGTATTCTATGTCAATACAATTGGTTTGTTATATAGAAACTAGCTCGCTTCTCTACATTTTTGTTGTACTGGGTCACTTCATGATTCAAATATATATAAACATATGAAAAATGCACAAACACTTCAAGAACTTAATTAAAAAGATAAGTACTTACTTTCCAATTCAGAATATGCAAGCTCTCCTTGGGTTGATCCAGAATATAAGGGAGTTTCATCACAGAATGAAGAAAACCATTCTTTCAATTACTTTCTAGAAAAATCAAGGGTCCAAATCAAGCATTAAATTGGAATTTTGAAGGGGAAGTGGTTTTCTCTAAGGGAAATGCAAAATCAGATGAGGGATTGTGAGCCTTAGAGGTATTTTCATATACCCAAAAGACCACAAACATAAATAAAATAGATTTATTTATATTATTAAAATGAAAGTTAAAATATTAATATGAGTTTATATAAAAAATCAGAAACTTAATTATAATTTAAAAATAAAAATACATTAAATTTGAAAATTGTACAAACACATTTTTACTTGAAAAAATTAAGTAAAAATGAATTTTCAACAAAATTACCCAAAATAAAATAAATTTTGAAAAAAAATAAATAAAATTTATCATAACTTTCTATCTAACAAAGAAGAATATAAAACTTATTTCACCATTGGATTCCTTATAAAAAATTAGGTGGGGTCACCTCTGAGGGAAATTTTTGTAACACAACTCTAAATAAGCTTAAATTAAGTTGTTTGTATTTTCTGTATAAAAGCTGAAAATACTCAAAACCCTGATTCAATTCACATCACATGTAGTGTTAATAATCAATTCTTGTGTTAAAATTGAGGTGTTGTGTATATTTTAGAAGTTATGAGGAATTGGAGTATTTTCAATTGAATTCAATTGAATTGTCAAAATGTGTGCGTGTATTACATAAGTGAACTTTGATTTGAATATGAGGTGCCAATTATTACAGTATTGTACTGTAAAACTCAATTTAATTACATATGTAAATTTTAAGTATAATACATCATGAGAAATTAAAGGAAGAAATAACTTGGAAAGATTAAATTTGGGGGGAAAAGGAACTCTAGCTCTAAGGGGGAGCCAGACCCCCAAAATCCTTGCTGATAGGCATGAGATGTCAAGATCCACACAGAAGTTCATCACTTTTGGCCTGGAATTGAGTCACAGGGTCTGTGACTCAATTTATGATGAGGTTTTGATACCAACCAAGGTATTTTTAACTGTTGCCAAGGGGGTAAAACTACCCTTAAGATAAAACCATCATAGTAAAAACAGTTTTAACTGGTTTCTACGTCTCTTACACTCATTCTGATGTGTTTTGAAGGCTCTAAGCCAGGTATTACTATAGTAATGGCTGATTTAAGGGTCTAAAATGGCTTGAAATGGCAAAGAATTGCTAAAACCAGCCCTTTTTTGGTCTAAACCAGGGTTCAATGATGCCATAATTGGCTTTTCTGTTTTCAGAGTGTTTTTTAAAACTGACTAGAGTAAATTTTACTTTTGGAGTAAGAAAATTGATGGCTATAAAAGAATGTCTTCTTTGCCCCACTTTTCTCTTCATGTTAAAATCTTTTCCTTTTATAATTAGTTTAAACACTGTTAAACCAATCAATAAAAGATTCCGACCACCTTTTTTGAATCATTTTTAACCTTTCAACCACGTCAAAAAATCATTATAATCATTTTTACCCCTGAACCACCCCAAAAGTGAATTAAAGCATCTTTCATCACTTTTAACTTTGTCACTTTGTTTCCAAATTAACTCTGGTCACTTTTGGGTGTGTTTTCTCTTTAAATATCTTTCTAAAGACTTTGTTCTTTACTCAATTGCTTGCAGCTCTTTTCTCAATTAATTCCAATTGAAATTGCTCTTGAAGAAATTTCTTTTGTAGCCTCAAATATCTCTTGTAGAGTATTTTTGGATAAATCTTTATTGTTGGTAAATCAATAAATTTTCATTATATTATTTTTTTATACTTACAAAGTTAAAAAAATAAAATTGGCATGTTTTCCCTTTAAAAATACTATCTCTTACTATTTTTAAATCATTTTACCTCATACAAATTTTGAGGACAGGAAAGGTACTTGATATTTTATCAAAGTTTCATATCCACACCTTACATTTGGCGGCCCAGCCATAATATTTTACCTGTGACATATTTTTTTACTCTTTTTTTAATCCTTTTTCTTATACTGAAAAATTCAAAAAACATATAAAAAATACTTATAATTCAAAAAATCCATAAAAAATAAATGTTTTCATATTATAAGTGAGGCTTACATTTTTTATTTCTTTTTTGAAATACCCTTTTTTTACTTAATTTAATTGAATTTTTCATTGATTTTAGTGTCTTACAGAGTGGTAAGACAAGAAAGCATTGAAACAGCCTCAACAGTTACCAGAAGTATTCCTTCCAATACTGTTATTATGACTCAGAATAATCAACCTGAACCAATTTCTTCTGAGTTTATCAACTTGGATATAAGTAATACTCTTCAGAAAGCTAAGAATTTGGCCAATAGTAAGTTTTTGACATAAAATTACTATTTTAAAGTATTTTAACCATAAAATATGCCTTAAACCAGATCAGGAGCAAGCTATAACCCCTCAAGAAGCTCGCAAAAAGGTCATAGACATGATTATGGCAGAAGTCAATCAGTTACAGAAGGATAAGGGTCATTTTATGACTTCCAAATTAATAAATTATGTCATTCTGAAGCTGATAATACTGTTTTACCTTCAAACAGAGCTGACAATGCCACAAGAAGCCTCAGTGGCAGCTACAAAGCCATCCAGAAGGCTTACAACAATGCACTGCAGCACAAAGAGTACCAGATCCTTGCAGATCTGTGGAAAAGCTGCATGAATTCTTACCTGACTGTGAGAAAATTCCTGGGCCATCCCAACACTTGAAAGTTACTCAATGGATGGCATCCATTGATGGAAAAGAATAACATGATGCTCTTAACAGCGGAATGGAGGAAAAACAACACTCCACCACCCAAACAAGTGCCAAAAACAGCCGCAGTGGCCAGCAGCAGCAATTCCAACATGAAAAAGCAGCCACAAGCTCAGAACAAGGGCAAAGGAAAGGCACCAGCCACAAAACCTTACAGCCAGGGCTACAGGATTACATGGGAAATGTATTTCAGATGGCCAGAACAATGATGGAATTACAAAAGAAGGAGGGAGCCAGATTAAAATATCACAAATTATTTCTGATATTTTTGATTCTATCCCAGAATTTTATGAAGCTATAACTGACGTAAAAAGTCATATTTCTGATAAAAATTCATCAATTTGTAACAATCTTAAAACAAATAGCTTGAGTCTGAGCCAAATCAATGAAACACTTATATGTTTTGAAAAAGTTTCAAGAACAATTAAAACCTCCAATAATGATAATTCTTTTGGCAATAAGAGAAATGAACAATCTGCCATTATTAAAGAATCAACAGATAAGTATTCTAAATTCAATATTGATGACATAATTGAAAAAAGAATTAAGAAAACCATAAATATTATCAAGACAGATAACAAGAAAGTCCTTGATGACATTTCGTATTCATTTACTGAAGTAAAGACATATACCATTGCCTTGAAAAAGTGTTTTGATGCTTCACAAGAAGGAGTATAAAAATTATCAATGAAATTGAATCAAGTCACTGCTGATAATACAAGACAGACAGAGTTATGGCAAGAACTGACACATAAAGAAGACATGTATAAAACTGAAGTAATAAATTTAATACAAGCCTTCCAACATTAATACAGAAATTATTAAAGGTGTAGCAACAGTAAAATGAATGATATTGAACAAATACTGAACACCTTACCAAGAATGTCTACACCTCTGAATCAAAATGAGGGCACAAGAATTTCAAATCCACAATTATTGGATTCTGATGATTCACAGTTTAAAAATGAACTTTCCACTTCTTTTCATAACTTGGAACCATCAATGGGCCAAGCACTTTTGAAAGAAGTAACAAAACTTAAAGAAGGGCCTCACCTCAGTGGTAAAGGAGGATATGACCATATGGAATTCATCAGAGGAATTTACATGATTGAAGAAGATTTTGAATTACCAGACATATTGGTAACAGCAATATTGAACACCTTGTTTACCAGATCAGCTCACAGATGGTATATCAAATTAAGACAATCACATGGACACCAATGTTGGACTTGGTGGAAAACCCAAATTATCAACAAATGGGCCAATTACTCTTGGAGACTTATAGTAGAAACAGCCTTTTAATCTGCCATATTTAATGCTGATAAAGACAAACTTTACCATGGTTTTTCCAACAAAAGGACAGATTAACAGCATTGTATCCTGACATTTCAGAATTTATGCTCCACAGAAAGATTCTGAGACAATGTGGAGGTGACTTATAGCATGCTGTCAAAAGAAGGACTACTGAACAATCTTCAGCAGACAATATTATTAATATATTAGAAGAAGTAACCACCAGAACCAAGATTGTTTCTAGTAGGGTGAATCTCAAAGCAAGGTTTAATACACCTTGGGAAGATTCTGTGGACAAAGATCCAAAAGAAAATTTTAACAATGTTAAATATAAACCTGCAGATATAATCAGAAAGTTCCATATTTGCCAAAGCACCACCCACTTAGCCAATACATGTCCAAAAAGGGGAAAAATCAATGAAATTGACATTGAAAAAGAACCTGATGTTGAAAAAGACAATAATATTGAAGAAAATTCAGATGATAAGTCATCAATATTTTCTGAATCTTCAAAGGATATAGAAAATATCAATTCCACCTTTTACATAATGGAATCTTATTCCCACTTGCCACAATTGAGCAATGGTCAACTTGATTTTTCAAAAATTCAAGATGCATAACTTATGAAAACCAAACCAAACAGGGGAAAAGGTTATGCAGCTGGTAACTCCTGTATAACAGAAGTTGTAATTAATAACAAACCCAGGAGCATTCTGCTCTTGTGTTGGCAAATCTTTTCTTAAGACTTGTCTACCAAATTTTGAAGACCACTTGTTACCAATTGATGGCATAAAATTCAATAGTGCAAGTAATCCAATCAAAGCATTGGGAATATTTGAGACAAACATCATATTCCCACATATTAATGGAAATTTAAGAATCACTGTTGAATTTGTTGTTATGAAAAATTTCTCTAGTACCCATGTTATATTGGGAAATGACTATTTGATCATGTATGGAATAGACTTACACAAAAAAAAAATATAGATACTTTACTATTGGAGACAATAAGCATCAAAAATTTTCCTTTTTACCATTTAAAAGACAAATTAAAGTAAGTAAAGTAGCAGCAGTCAGCTTATAGCTGGAAAGATTCAAATCTGAACAGTTAAATGAACCAGAAATAAGCCTTCATCTGACTGATAATCAGGAAAATGAACTTTCTTCCCTTTTATATTACCACAGAGGATCATTTGCATCAGACAAAGAGCCTTTGAGCACAATTATTGTTCATGAAGCTGAAATCATCCTTAATATTGAGAGACTGTATCCACCACTCTTAAGAAGACCTGCATATCCAGAAAGTCCTAAATCAAGAGAAGCTCTAGAAATTCATATCAAAGAACTTTTAGATCTTGGTGTAATACAAAAGGTTGGCCATAATGAGGAAGTGTAAATAACTACACCAGTCATAGTGTCATGGCATAATGGAAATTCTAGAATGGTTGGGGACTTGAGAGCTCTGAATACTTACACTGTTCCAGACAGATACCCAATACCAAAAGGCCAAATTTCTCTTACCCAGATATCTCAAGAAGTATATATATCCACTATGGATTCTCTTAAAGGATTTCATCAGAATTTGGTGACATCAAGAGCAAGAAAATACTTCAGGATTATTGTTCATTGTGGAGTATATGAATATTTGAGGATGCCTTTTGGTATCAAGAATGCACCTTCACACTTCAAAAGAATGATGAATGAAATCTTCCCTGAAGAGCTTTCAGAAGGATGGTTACTCATTTACATTGACGACATTGTTGTCTGTTCCAAAACTTGGGAAGAACATATGTACAGATTATCCAGAGTTTTTACAAAAATCCAATCTGTCAACATGAAAGTTTCCTTAAATAAATGCCATTTTGGATTTAAAGATCTTAAAGCACTGGGACATGTAGTATCTGGTTTATCCCTTGGAATTGACAAAAACAAAGTTGCAGCAGTATTGCTGAAACCTATGCCTCAGAATAAGAAAGAAATTCAGTCATTTTTGGGGTTTGCAGGATATTACAGGCAAAATATTAAATATTTTGCATCCATAGAAAGACTTCTTTATAGATTATGTGACAAAGACACAGTATTTGAAATGACTGTTGACAGAGTAAAAGCCTTTGAATCTCTGAGACAAGCCTTAACCATTGTTCCACTCTTACTGATGCCAGACTTTAAGCTGCCTTTTAAGCTTTATATTGATGCATCAGGAGATTGACTTGGTGCTGAACTTCATCAAGTTCAGATTATCAATGATAAACCTGTGGAAGGACCCATATGTTTCATATCCAGGCAAATCAAACCAACTGAAGCCAGATATGGAGAGATTCAGATGGAGTGTTTATGCCTTGTTTGGGTTCTAGAAAAACTCAACTACTTTCTGGAGGGATGTGTTTTTGAAGTGATAATAGATTGTACCGCTTTTAAATCACTTTTAAACATGAAAAAACCCAACAGACATATGCTCAGATGGCAAATATCCATACAAGAGTATAGGGGCAATATGGCTTTTGTTCATAAAGATGGGAATATTCATAAAAATGCAGATGGACTAAGCAGATGGCCATTACCAAATGATATTGATAATCCTGCTTATGTGCCAGAAGAAGCTTCTCCACAGATCCTAATAGAAGGAATAAGTGTTACAGACTTGAACACCACCTTCTTTGAAGAAGTAAGAAACAGTTACACTCAAGATAAGAATTGTAGCATCTTATGCCAATTACTTAACAAAGACTGTAAATACAACACTCTAATACATTCCTTGGATGAGGTATGGAAGAAATCTTATGATGAAGGAAGATTTCACCTACTGGATGGTATAATTTACCACAGGACCAAGCACACATGTGTCATGACAGTTGTGGACAGGTCATTAATCAAGCTTGTACTGAAAGAATGCCATGACAGCCCCTTTTCAGGACATCTGTCTGAAGATAGAACAAGAGAAAAAGTAAAGACCTGCATATGGTGGCCAATGTGGCAGAAAGATGTTGCAGATTATTTCAAAACCTGTGACAGATGTCAAAAGGCAAATAAATACACAGGCAAAAGACTTGGAAATAAGATCAAAATCCAAGAACCCAGAAGACCTTGGGAAATTGTCCATATGGATTGGGTAACTGGCCTACCACCAGGAGGTGACAGAAGATATAATGCTTGCCTAGTTATTGTAGACAGGTTCAGTAAAACTCCAATCTTTTTACTAGGTCACAAAGATGATACAGCCATGGATACAGCTCTTCTAATATGTAATAGAGTAGTGTCATGGACTGGCATATTCAAAAATATCATCAGTGACAGGGATCCCAAATTCACTTCAGAACTGTGGACAAATCTTCACCAATTATTTGGCACTAAATTGTCTTTCTCTACAGCCTACCACCCACAAACTGATGGTCTAGCTGAAAGGATGATACAAAAATTAGAAGACATGGGAGAAGATTTTGTGCATATGGCCTACAATTTAAAGATTGTTATGGATTCACTCATGATTGGCGTACTCTTCTACCAGAATTAGAATTGGCATATAAGACATCAATTCATGCCAGTACCAATTAAACTCCTGATATTCTAGAAAAGGAATGGAATCCCAAATTACCCCAAGATTCTTTAAGAAAATAATTGGTTGAAATACATCCTACAGCTTCCAGCTTCAAAAGAATGCTAGAAAAAGCTAGAAAGAATGCAGTGAGGTGCATGGAAGACTCTTTTGCATATGCTAAGGACAAATGGGACAAATCACATGCCACTCCAGATTTCAAAGTGGGGGATTTAGTACTTGTATCCACCACTAACTTCAATAACATCAAAGTATTTAGAAAGCTCAAATATTCCTTTGCAGAAACTTTTTTTATTAAGGCCCTCCATGGAGAAAATGCTTTTGAAGTAGAATTATCTGAAGAACTTAGTAATAAGCATCCTACATTTGCAGTGAGCTTGATAAAGCCATATAAATCTAGTGATGCTGAAAAATTTCCCTTGAGGAATAAAGTTCCCCAAGTTATACCTCCTATTGAGACATCTTGTATTAACTAGATTATCAAAGTTCTTAAAGAAAGAAAATTAAGAACCAAAAAAGTAAGGGAATACCTTGTTAGGTACAGTGACCCAGCTTGTGAAGATTAATTCTTAGAAGAAAAGGACATACCTAAGGCTACCAAACTTCTCAGAAGATTCAGACATACTAGAAATAACAATATTACAAAGTAATATCCTTTTTTTAGGGGGATGTAATGTGAGCCTTAGAGGTATTTTCATATACCTAAAAGACCACAAACAAAAAAATTAATATACAAACATAAATAAAATAAATTTATTTATATTATTAAAATAAAAATTAAAATATAAATATGAATTTATATACAAAGTAAGAAATTTAATTATAATTTGAAAATGAAAATATATTAAATTTGAAAATTGTAAGAACACATTTTTACTTGAAAAAATTAAGTAAAAATGAATTTTCAACAAAATTACCCAAGATAAAATAATTTTGGAAAAAAGTTAAATAAAATTTATCATAACTTTTGATCTAACAAATAAGCATATAAAATTTATTTCACCATTGGATTCCTTATAAAAAATTGGGTGCGGTCACCTCTGAGTGAAATTTTTGTAACTCAACTCTAAATAAGCTTAAATTAAGTTTTTTGTATTTTCTGTATAAAAGCTGAAAATACTCAAAACCCTGATTCAATTCACATCAAGTGTAGTGTTAATCACCAGTTTTTGTGTTAAAATTGAGGTGTTGTGTATATTTTAGAAGTTATGAGGAATTGAAGTATTTTCAATTGAATTCAATTGAATTGTCAAAATGTGCGTGTGTATTACATAAGTGAACTGTAGTTTACATATGAGGTATCAATTATTACAGTAGTGTACTGTAGAACTCAATTGAATTACTTATGTAAATTGTAAGTATAATAAATGATGAGAGATTAAAGGAAAAAATAAATTGGAACAATTAAATTTGGGGGGGAAAGGAACTCTAGCTCTAAGGGGGAGCCAGACCCCCAAAGTCCTTTCTTACAGGTGTGAGATGTCAAAATGCACGCAGAAGCTCATCAATTTTGGCCTGGAATTGAGTCACAGGGTCTGTGACTCAATTGATGATGAGGTTTTGATACCAACCAAGGTAGTTTTAACTGTTGCCAAAAGGGTAAAACTACTCTTAAGATAAATAAATCTTAGTAAAAGCAGTTTTAACTGGTTTCTACATTCCTTAGACTCATTTTGAGGTGTTTTGAAGGCTCTAGGCCTGGTATTTCTATAGTAATGGCTGATTTAAGGGTCTAAAATGGCTAAAACCAGCCCTTTTTTGGTCTAAACCAGGGTTCAATGAGGCCATAATTGGCTTTTCTGTTTTCAGAGTTTTTTCCATGACTGACTATAGTAAATTTAACTTTTTGAGTAAGAAAATTTATGGCTATAAAAGAATGTCTTCTTTGCCCCACTTTTCTCTTCATGCTAGAATCTTTTCCTTTTATAATTAGTTTAAACATTGATAAACCAATCAATAATATATTCCAACCACCTTTGTTAAATCATTTTGAACCTTTTAACCAAGTGAAAAATCATTATAATCATTGTTTGTAAACCTTATAATCATTTTTACCCCTGAACTACCCCAAAAGTGAATTAAAGCATCTTTCATCACTGTTAACTTTTTCACTTTGTTTCCAAATTCACTCTGGTCACTTTTGGGTGTGTTTTCTCTTGAAATATCTTTTTGAAGACTTTGTTCTTTAATAAGCTTCTTGCAGTTCTTTGCTTAATTAATTCCAATTGAAATTTCTCTTGAAGAAATATCTTTTGTAGCCTCAAATATCTCTTGTAGAGTATTTTTGGATAAATCTTCATTGTTGGTAAAACAATAAATTTTATTATATTATTTTTTTATACTTACAAATATAAACACAATAAACTTGGTGTTTTTTCTCTTTAAAAATACTATTTCTTACTATTTTCAAATAATTTTACCTTATACAAATTTTTAGGACAGGAAAAGTACTTGATATTTTATCAAAGTTTCATATCCACACCTTACAGGGATAATCATTAAATTGAAAACTTTTTTATCTGGGTTCTTTCTTGCATGATTTTATATAATATGCTAGCACCAATTGGTGATGAATGGTTTTATTTATATGAATATTATTATCCACCACATTCAGAAAATCTGTCCAATAGCAACATTGGGTAAGGTGTGGTAAATATGCATGAAAAAATTAAACCAATTACCTTGGCATGGAAAGATAGTCAATTGTGAATTCCATTAGGAACATTGTTTTATGTACTTAGCTTAATCAAATACAATGGAGTGGAGATGTTATTGAGAAAATAAAACTATTTGCAATTAATACTATTTATCTCTTTTTTGGTCCTGCACATTTCTTTCAAAGTACCCATTGACTTTTGAATTAATTTTGGTGGGTGTCATTTGCAATAATTTTTCACACACATTGAATAATTCATAGCTGATTTGAAAATAACATCCAAAATGAGTTATTTCATCATTATTGATAATTGCTGGAGCAGGTTTTATTGTATGATAAACCATTTCTGATGTCTTCCAAAGGATTTCCATTATGCCAGGTATTTTTGAAAAATCAATCTCCATTTTCAATTCAGGCAAGTGCAAGCCATGTCCAGAGGGGGTGAAGGCAGTTGGAAGGGGATGGAAATCTTTTTTTAGACAAAAGAAAATATACCATAATTCCAGGAATTGAGATCATTTAAATCTTGGTGTGGATTATTGAAAAATCCATCTTGAGTGACAATGACATTGGTAAAAGACTTGAATTCTTCCTTTGGAGTGGCAGAAGCCCATTCAAGTTGACTGAAGCTTGGTAATTTGGCTGGTTCCATTAATGAGTGATTTTCATCTGCAGCTAATTTTCAAAAATGATATTCTTGTCTAAACAGATTTGTCATATTTTTCACTTTTGGTCCATTGCTTATTATCTGATTCAATTTGATGTGTAGTCAACCCAGGTTTTTGGGAGTAAACACCTAAAAATTTCTAAATTAATGAGTAATTATTAAAATAATAATCAAAAAATATCACACGCCTGCAAGTTTTCCAGAATCAGAACCAGGACAAAAGCCAAGACCTTTCATAATTCTACCTAGGACTTGTTTATTGGTTTTAAGCTCTTGTAAATTTTGAGATAAGGACATTAATGTGATAATAAGTTTTTTGAGGATTTGAGAGTGGCCAAAATAAAGGTTAAAAGGGATGATTTCATAAATGATGACTGGTAAAAATGGCTTTTTGGTTTTATCAATGAGTACATAAGGGTGGGGAAAAGTGTTTACTAATGGGAGATTCAACCATGAGGCATTGGCTTATTTCTTGTCAATTGAGATGGTATAGAAGTCCTTATATGCTGTGTTTGAATGGCCAAGGTGAGACATGATTTTTTTTGAATAATGGATATGTTGTCTTGGGCTTTGGATGAGCTGTCTTTTATTATTTGATTTGGTATTACTGTCCTTATGCTGTTCTATATTTGGTTTAGTCCTAACCATGTAATCAATAGGAGGAATGGTAGTTTCATCATCATTCCAATCATTCTGATGATGTTCTGAGTCTGGTTTAGTCCTAATCATGACATCACCAGAGTTATTTACAGAGTGATAGAGAGGCGTAGAATTGTTTTGAATTTCAAATATGATGGAAGGGGGGTGAAATTGAATTACATGACTGAAAAGAGCCATATAAATAATACACCCCTATATTAACAAATAAGTCAAGAAAAATTAAAACAAATAACAATAATAATCAGCATGATCAAAGATTAAAAGGAATTCAAAATAAGAAGGATTAGCCATGATCATGATAAAAAAACACAAATTGATCATCAGTGATGATAATAACAAAGAAAATGGAAAAAAATCATAAGTTGGTTATGATGATGATCAAAAAATAAATAAAAAAGATTTAAAAAAACAATAATCAGCATGATCAAATAATAAAAGGAATTAAAAATAAAAGGGATTAGCAATAATTACAATTCAAAAAATAAAACACAATTCAATAATAAGTGATGATCATAAGAAAGAAATAGAAATAAAAAATCATCAGTTAGTTATGATGATGATCAATAAGATAAAAAGATGAAACAAAATTGATTGATAGACAATCAGTAATTATCAGTCATAATCATGGTTGAACAGAAAAAACATGGGTCATTATTGAGTCATCATGATTATAAATCAAGACAAAGATATTTGAAATGAAGAAACAAAAAAATAAAATATGAGTCAGTATGTCTATCAATGATAGATGAAATTATAATGAAAGATAAAAGATAAAAAAAAAAAAATATTTATTAATGGCCTCTTGCAGGCCATTAAAGAGTGAAAAATTAAACAAAAGGCTTCAAATATATTTGGAATCTATTTGAGAGGCTTTCTGAATTGATTCCAAATAAATTCGGAACAATTTGCTTGGGAGGTTCCAGGGTGACTGAGGGGTGGTTTTGAATGGTTCAGTGGGATTTTGGTGGTGAATGGGAGGATGATGGAGAAGTTGGTTCTGTTGAAAAAAATAAAATTGAATCAAAAAAACTCACCTAGATTTAATAAAAATATTTTCAAAAAATATATTTAATAATCTAAAAAGAAAGAGAAAGAAAAATCAGTTTGAAAGAAAGATTTGGGAGTGAAGGAGTAAAGACTTTACCAGGATTAGTTTGGCAAGAGCAGAGTTTTGGTGGAGATGAAAATATTCAAAAAAAGATTTAAAAAAATAAAAAAAAATAAATGAAAAAATAAAGCAAACAAATAAAAAAAATTCAAAAAACTTTCAAAAAACAAAAAAAAGGGAAAAAATAAAGCAAAGCAAACACACATAAAAATATATAAAAATAAATTATAGAAATTAAAACAAAATTTAAAAAAAATAAATTCAAAAAATGAAAAAAAACAAAATAAAATAAAAAACAAAAAACAAAATAAGAAAAGAATTTAAAAAAAAATTAAAGATACATAATGAAAAATAAAGAAAGAAAAAAAAAAAAAACATAAAACATAAAATAAAATTAAAAGAAATAAATAAAAAAGAAAAGAATTTAAAAAAATCAAAGAAACATAAATAAAAATAAGAAAAAATCAAAAAAAAATAAAATAAAATAAAGAAACATAAAGATAAATAAGAAAAAATGAAAAAAAATAAAGAAAAGTAAAGAAAAGTAAAGAAAAATAAAAGAAAAAAGAAAATAAAATTAAAAAATTAAAAAGAAAAAATGAAAAAGAAAATAAGAAAAAAATTTAAAAAAATTTAAAGAAAATTAAAGCGAAAAATAAGAAAAAAATTTAAACATAAATAAATAATAAAAAAAAGTAAAAAAAAAAAAAAAAAAAAAAGATAAAATAACATAAAATATATAAAAATGAAAAAAAAAAATAAAAAATAAAAAAATAAAATTAAATAAAATTTAGAAAAATGAGAAAATTTAAAAAAAAAAAAAAAAAGAAAGAAAAAAGAAAAAAAGTGGAAATCCACTAGTATTTAGCAAAAATTCCAAAAATTCCAAAAAAAAAAAAAAAAAAAGAAAAAAAAGAAATACAGTGGGATCCTAAAATTTCAATTGGAACAAACTTAGAAATTGGTTTTTGGTACATAAAATATTTATGCAAAACTTGCTCAAATTTTCAATTTTATAATAAATTTCAATTTGATTTCAAAACGTAAGATCAATTTCAAATTGGTGCCCCAATTTCAAATAAACATCAATTTTATTTTACAAATAATCACATATAAAATGATAATATGACATATACCTAATATTCTATTTTTTTATTGATTAATGTTAAAATGCATTCCAGCTCTGCAATTGGCCTGCTTGATGATAATTCTGCTATAGTGAGATCCATCTGGAATTTTTTTTCCTTAAATTCCAATTCCCAATTCCACTTTTCTTTTTCAAATTCATATCTTTTAGTGTGTTGCTTCTCATCAAACTCCATTTTATTTTGCAACTTGACTTCTTCAAGCCATTTGTTTTCCATTTTTCTCACTCTCTCTTCATTCCACCTCTCCCTGTCCCACTCCAAACAAGCATTATAACTGGTTTCATGGGCTATGAATCATGACTTTTGTCAGTAAGATTGATCAGAATAACCATAATTTCAAGTCATACCCTTTTTGTGTGATTCAAGCAAATTCACATAAGTAGGTGCAAACATATCCATTAAGCTTTTCCTAGAACCATTCTTATCATTCAAGTTGGGTGTCAATGCTTTATTATGCTTTTGTTTTGAATGCATTATGGATTTACTTTTCTTTTCAAAGGAGAAATAATCAAGATTGGATTTCATAAATATTAGTCTTACATTTACTTATTGATTCATCTTGAAGGGTTTCCACTTTAACCAAGTCATCATCATTATTAAGAAAAGGATCCATATTCAGAGGTGATTCCAAACTATTATTCTCCTTTAAAATTCAAATGAGCTTTAATTATCTCAGGTAAAAATAAAAATAAAAGATAACTTACCTTATCAAGTAAAACATTATCATCATAATCACTATTTAAGCTGTCTTTTTCTTGCAAATCATAGCTTGCAATGGGAGTGAGGTTGGGCTTGTGGTAAAAGAGCACATCCATTTTGACATAGCAAGGACACATATGTTCAAGCTTTTCACTCATTTGTTTGATTAATTTACTCTCATCTTCTTTGGTTAGTCTAGCCCCAGTTAAATTTGAAAATTTTTTGCTGCCATATACTTCTTTTTATATGTTTGCCATTGATCTTGGATGATGCTGGAGCTAAGTTTCAGGCAATTTTGTGATTTTTTGTTGACCTTAATGGCCATAAGCTGAAATTCATGCTGCTTTGATGAAGGAGGCCTTCCAATTGATGTTGAGCCACTAGTACCAAAACATGACTCAAAATTGGATTTGAGTGAAAGCCAATTAATTATAGCTGAATAATTGGTACAGATTAAGTGACCTGATGGATGAGGCAGACCAGAGGTTATTTTCATATCTGACTTGATGTGTTTTGCTTTGGAAAGAGGAATTGTTATATGGATGAAGAAATATAAATGGACTGTAAGCTTTTCAGTCAGATTGTCCAAAATGGAGTGTAGAAGACTATGTTGTACAGTTGTGAATTGTGAATACTCATTTGGGTTAGGTTTCAGACTGAAATCCCAGATACATGGGATTTAGTCAAAATACCAGGGGACTCAGTTAAAATGCCATGTGATTTACACATCAAAAACCTGGGATTTAGTGTAGGGATTCGGAAGCCAAATCCTGCATTATTTTAAGGTGGGATTTGGTGACTTTGACACCACCTAATGTATATATTTGGTGGATTCTTATTGGTCAGATCACTCTTTCTTGTTAGTGAGCCATTTGAGCTTCTTTATTATTGGTCAACCAAAAAGATCTTCTGAATCTTATTGAAGGATAAGGGTATGTCCATCTAAATCAAGTGGTGAGTGTTATGCTTTCATATAAGATTTTTTGAGGAAGAAAACAAGATTGAGTTTTTAATAATTTGATGAGTGTTTGGTGTAAAAGTAGTATTGAATGGAAGATTTAAACATTCCATGGGTGTAATGTGTAGTGATATTCGGGATTGTTTTGGCAACATGTCAGTAAATGAACATCAGAGAATTAACTAAAATGGGGTATGGCTGCATATAGTGTGTAGCATTATACACAGTGACCACCCATCCACCCTTGATTGACAAATTTTGATTACATTGCTATCATATAGATATATATATATATAGTAGAACCTGTCCTAACCCATACTATTTTTGAACCATTTTATGTCAGTAACCTGTCAAAATCCATAAAGTAAACTCAGTCCCCTTACCAAACCTTTCAAAAGCCATAGGTTAAACCCATAATTATAAATTTTCTAAAACTCCAATGTCAAAGCCCATCAAAATTTCAGCCAAAAAAATATGGGTCTTGGGAGGTGTTTTTTGTTTTTGTGAACAAAAGGTGCATGGTTTATCATGTTGGAGAGGTTATGGATTTTGGCGCAATTTTAAGCAGGCACCAACTTGGTGAACCCAAAAGTCTATGGGTTTAGGCAGGTTATGGCTTTAGAGAGGTATGGGTATATCTATACATTACTCTAATTTTCTTTTATTGACAAAACTATTCTTAAAATTTAATTTTGCGAATAATATTTTTAGAAAAAAATCAAAACCAATTGATTTTTTCAAGAAAATAATTTTGTATTGTCAGATAAAAAACTATGAGGTGTTCTACCTTTTCATAAAAACTTTTGAAATGTTTTCTTAATAGATCTTTTTTATTTCAATTCTAAAAATCTTCCATGTTTGAAAAGCTTTTTAGACACATTAATTTATTTATCTCAAGTTTCTTTTTGCCCGTTCTACTAATATGGTGATAAAATCATCCGGCAAATTACACATTTCAAAGGGGTTTTCTATTGTATCATTACTAATGTCCTACAGGTTTTTGTCAAGTCATCAATTTCCATTAATCAAGTTGAAAGTTTTGCCCCTTTGCGTCTATCCACAAGAACAATTTTACTTGAAATGATAATTTTGGGTTTGTACTTCCAGCAGCATTTATTTCAGTCAAGCTTTCATATCGATTAATTTAGTCTGAATGGGAAAATGCCTGATATCACAGATGATCAAGGAAAGACCGCCTTTTTTCCCGCAAGTGCTTACTTTTGAATTCAATATACATATTTTGTATAATCCCATATCTTTTCAAATTCCTGGCTTATTTATCTAGTTTTTTGCTTGCTTAATCAAAAAGTATAAGATTGTTCCAAGCTTGTGAAGAACGATTTAAACTACAATGTGAGGAGGTCGTAATGGGCAATGCTTCCTTTTGAAACTAAAAATATTGCGAAGCTTATATTTCCAGATCACATTTATGATGTTTGCAACTTATATGCTTTAGATCCAGCAAGGGCCAATTTCAATCCTGAGGCTTGAGTTATGTTGGAATTGTTAATCAAGTACCACCCAAGACCGTCTGCGATTTGTTGACAAGAGACCGGCAGCCGATGATAAGGTCCGTAAATCGGTCGGCCGGAGTTAGGGTTAGTGGTCAAGAAGAAAGGCACCAGTAATGATGGCAATAATGGGAAACAAGTCTCAAAAAATGTCATAGGTAAACTAACTGCTCGATGAAGAAAAGAAAGAATCGACTAGATATTTGTTAAATTTGACAAGTTTATGTTTTTTATGTTGGATTGCATTTTATCAGCTGCTTTACAATAGTAAAATTGGTGAAATTAACTGGTGGATTACTTACAAATGAGGTGTTGGGATCCTTATGTCCTAGCGCCCATAATACTTTAGGCAGTCCCAAAACCCATTTTCTCAATTTATCCTGAGTTTCAAGTGAGAAAGAGTCAAACAAACAAGCTGGATTGCATCCAGGCAAGTCATCTATCTGGTTAAATATTTATTTATCACAAACAAATGAGAGACCCATTGAGTTAGCTGCTAACTGTTGGTTATTCGGAAACAAACTCACAATGCAAAGTCTGGCTAGGAACTGTATACCGAGAGCTTTTAGTTCTGATCTACAGCTGAGCCTGTCCAAATGATTAATAAAACTTTCAAGAACTTGATTTGGCAAATTCGATGGCTCTAGTGTCAAGCTAGTGTTCTGGACAAATCCACGTCTTAGCAATGACCAAATAATCGGGATCGTGTCAATGTATGCAATCGGGTCCAATGTTTGCGCCGTTGGGTTGATTACATTGGCCTGCAATAGGGATTAGTTCATCAACTTCTGCCTTAAGTAAATGAGCTTAAAGACACACACATCTTCATTGAGTAGTTGAGCAATGTGATTCCCAACCCGATCTAACTGAATACTAAGGGAATGGTCAGAGGCTTGCTTTGACAGAGCCAATAATGACACCAGGTCGCAATATACTAGGTTCAAACTTTGTAAGATACGTTTGGACTAAATTATCTTGTAAGTATGCTGTAATATCATATGTTAAAACCTCAAAATGTCCTGACCTCGGGGTTTTGAGGTTCAATTTCATCCGAGCCAAAAACGAAATAAGGTGACATTTTTTCCAAAATGGTCAACAATGACTTGAAATCGGCAGCATCGAATTTCAAATTTGTTAAAATACTGCCACGCCAT
Organism: Austropuccinia psidii; assembly: GCA_023105745.1. Classification (NCBI taxonomy): domain Eukaryota; kingdom Fungi; phylum Basidiomycota; class Pucciniomycetes; order Pucciniales; family Sphaerophragmiaceae; genus Austropuccinia; species Austropuccinia psidii. The sequence continues at coordinate 13,740,278 of JALGQZ010000007.1, read as the reverse complement.
AAACAATGTAACGTTGATAAAGCATAATACACTAGCTGAAGGCTGGACGATGAAGATGAGCTAGAAGATGAGCTTTGGAGGACCAAAGCCGCTCGAAAGGCTTCGGGTGCATTGTCAAGAAAAATTGATAAAACAAGAGGGTGAATTATGCGCAATAATTTCAGGGGAGTATCAGGAGTAATCTCTTGAGTAGCGCTGGAAGATGGTCCACTAAGACTTGTGTCCAAATCAGTGTCGTTCATGTCGCGTTGCAGACTCTCGTCGTCCAAAAAAGCTTCATTAAAGAGTTCAAACTTGTGGCTATTAGAGTTATCGTCATTGTATATAGCAGAAGGAATGATCTGATGGAAGGAAAGATCCTTTTGGTGTGAGTCAGGTTGTGTCAACAAGAATGAAAACATTTCAAAGTCACGTTTGCACGCAAAAGCCCCACGGAAGATCCATAGGGGCATGGAAATTTGGCAATTTTTTTGAGGTTTTTCAAAAGCAGTTGCAACGCTGACAAACCGAGCAAGAGATTTTATCACGATTAATCTTGACTGTTTAAAAAAGCAAAAGTCTGTAAGTGAAAGAACAAGCAGCAAAACAATCAAAAACAAAATCAAAGCTGAAAAAAAACAATATTCACAGTTGCGGAAAGCTGATTAGTAGAAGTTGAAGATAAGCCGGCGGTTGCTGAGTCGGAGCCAATTGACAAAATGGATAGATAGCATTGGAGCAAACGAATTCCATGATGATGTCGCGAATTCACTGAAAGGTTGGCTTGATCATTGATTATTGAAGATGAATCGATGGGGAAGCCGCTGACGACTGAGGTAGGAGCCACCTCCAAGAGGATATCGATAATATGAATTGCGTCAACTCTGACATGGGTAAATATGTGAGCTAATGCGGAGCAAACAAAGAAAATAACGATCGAGCAAAATGGCTCCAGTAATTTCTGAGAACGTTACAAAATATCGAATAGAGTTTTCGGTTAGCAGAATGAAGGCTGGCAGACTCTTTAATATCAAACAATCTCTCACTGACCAAATCAACCAATGGAAGAAACCATTGAAAAAAATCTCGAAGTCCCTTTCTGACAACCGGATTCTCATCGCTGACCAAACGAGCAGAATTATGAATTATCCTTCCCAAATTAGGACGCCAAAGGTCATGATGAGCATGAAGAAGTTCACGAAGTCCGATTAATGCATCTGAAAGAAAACCCAGGTTAGCGAAGAAGCTTCCGATTTAAACCGAGCAGATGAAAGTGCTATGGACCTTTTCGAGTAGTTGGACTATAATGCCTCAAACGAACAATCAAGTCGTCAAGAGTTAAATTCCATTTCGTCGTAGGGTCAGTTTGATCGTCCTTCTTGAGGTTTTGGTTGGGCAAACCGATAGCTTCAAGAGTCAAAAAGAGAGTAGATTAGATCTTGATTGAAGATGGATTAGGAAAAATTCTCAAAAGAACTCATGAGCTTACACTTAACTGAATACGAAGTATTTGTAGCATTATTTGGTAACTTTTTAGTTTTTCCGACTTTTAGCTTGGATTTCGAGAAATCTTCAATTTTAGCTTTCTTCTGCTTTTGACTTTTCGGCATGAGCTGAGGACGATGAATAAGAAAGTATCTTGAAAAATTATTTTGATAAAAAACCGAGAAGGGACTAGGATAAATCAAGGAATCTTGAATGGATTGCTTGGAGGGCTATCTTGGAAAACTTGATCATCTCAAACTTCAAAATTTGGAAATCATTTATCTTTTTCTAGATTTATTAAATTTCCACTTGGGAATTTTCATTTAAGAAGCAAAACATCAGGGAAAATATCATCAAGCACACACTCACTGCAACTCTTTTACAGCCCCTGCAGTTTTTACCAGAGTCTATCTCAATCTTTCATCTTCCTAGTAACTACTTTGAGGACACAAAAATGCATGTACCTTTATGTTACTTTTTTCTTTTCATTTTTCACTTAGCAATTTAATTTTGGTGTTTTGTTTATTGAATTTTTATTATTATTATAAATCAACAGTCAGTTCAAATTACTACAGTACATATACTTATATGTATATATATGGTAAATGCATTTAAAATGAAAACAACTCAATGAGTCTAAAAGACAAAATAAAAAGTAAAAAAGGAATTTGTGGTTGGGGTGATCATCTCTCATCAATAGCTTCTAAAAGGGAGGTTCAAAATCGGTTTTTGGAAACTGTATTACTTCATCTACTATCTGCTTTGTTGGAATGCAAATCTTTGGCAAGTGCCGCAACACTGGCTGGTCCAAACATTAAGAAACAACATTTTTAAATCATGGAATGCTTTAGTCTGCGCTGAAATTCAAAAAGATAAATGACCTTTTTTTGATTTTTGGATATTTGAAAAATTGAAATTTCCACGTGAATATAATAATTTATTTTCCACATTAATAATAATGGTAAGAATTTTAACAATGCATTAGCTTTCTAGGGATACAAATACAAAATGCTTTACTTTTCAGCTTACAAGCCGTGTTCTTCCAATGCGTTTTTTGGTGGACCTTGAGCCGAACGATTGCTTGTGTAGTACAGAGTAGCTCATATATAAAAAAAAACAATTGAGCATGCTTAGGCATTGGCTTCAAGATTTCAACGATATCCATTGACATCGTGATCACTTGATTTGGTTTGATCATCAACATTGTAGGTTTTACTACCACCAGCCCAATTATGATGATTTGGTTTAGTTTGATCATAACTATTGAAGGTATTACTGCCACCAGTCCAATTGTGCCCATTTTCAAGACCTTGCATGGGTCCAACGTCATTTTTTTGGCAAGCCTTGCTTTCAAACTGAGCCCAAGACTCCACATACTCGTCTGACCCTAAGATTACTTCTCGGCCATCTGTCATAGTGCCTCTAATTGCTGATTTTCCAACGGATTTTAAAATGGCTCTCCTAGTCACGCCTCGTGCATCAATATAAACAAGTGCGACGTTTCGAATTGAATGATGCGCGGTTTGAGCTACTTTTCCTGCTTCTGGGCCATAGGAATGTTTGACCATACCTGTGGTGGTCTCACCACTAACAGCGATTAAACAAAGTGATTAAAAGACAAACAAGGAATAACTTTAGTCATCCAGTTTTTGACTTACGCAGTGTTCAGAACTTTTTTGCCACCACTTTCAAGTGAATCTAATACAGTATTAAAGGCTAAAAGGCCTTTATGAACATAACCTCTAACACCGGTTGGCAATTCACCATTTGGAGTGCGCTGGATTCCGGTAGCCTTTCCAAGGCGATCGCCTACTTTACTGGCAACACTGCCAACCACTCTGATAGTCTTTCCGGAAATTTCGGTTGCTGTTTTTGTGTAACCCAAGACTTTTTCAGTTCTTGAATGAGTAGTAGGTGAAAAGGAAATGGGTACTGTGGCAGGTTTGAAGGTATGAGGATAAGATTGACCGGCTTTAACGATCAAGGAGCTTATGGCATCAGACCCAGCAATTATTCCACGTGATACCCAATCTGCAGTGCTGAGGATCGCTGATTGTGATTGTGGGATGATGGGTGTGACTTGGGCAATAGATTGGCCAGGATTTTGACTTGAGGTATTTGGCAAGATGGAAACCATAACAGGTTGAGGAGCAGAGATCAATGGATAAGGGGGTGGATTAGGTTGACCAACAGAGGGAGCTTCAACTTTGATATCAGATGTTAATTGACCGCAAATCTCACCCGTTGATTCATCAATAAGAGCTAAGCGACCTTCTGAGGACTAAAATAAACGAATAAAAAATATAAGCCTAAATGAATGATTTCTGGTGAAAGAATAAGATTGAACCTGAGGATTGTCATGAAGATTTTGCTGATTAGAATTAGGTTTTTCTGTAAAATGGTATGAATCGGTCTGATTGACATGATGATTTGATGATTTGAATCGAGAAGGGTCATCATGGAGAGCCAATCGCCCAGAGTAATTTGTTGAGCTTGTAAGAATAGAATCAAATAATTCTAATTGATCATCGGGTAAACTTTCACTCAAGACAATCTTGAGCTTATTATGATTATTGTCAAGCTTCTCGTTTGAAACGACATGATATTTTTCGGCTGGACGATCGGATGCGAAGCAAATGAGGTAGGTTTTCGGAGATATGCAAGATATTTGAGATGATTTTGATAAAGGAATCTCAATGAGACCATTCGAGATGGAAAGAATAAGACAAGTCTCGATCGAAGATGGAGTTGATTGATCTGAATTGAGAGATTTCGGAGTATAAGAAGGAAGCTGAGAATCTACTGGAATCGAATTCGAAACAGCCGAAGGAACATCCACGACTTGCAAGGTGAGATCGGCCGAAGATAACAGGAGTGATTGATGATCAGTCGAATCGATGTCTTCTTGGTCTTCTTGATGTTCTTGGTGAGATCGAT
>JALGQZ010000007.1:13663377-13733377 GCA_023105745.1 Austropuccinia psidii | reverse complement strand
CTCTTCTTTATAGTTTTTTTGAGAAAAAAAAAACTCTTCCTGATTGGTCCAAATATTTTTCCAATTTTTTTTATAGTTTTTCAAAAAAAAGGCATATTTTTTGATTATGCTATTTTTTACCTTTTTATAAGAAAAACAAAGAATAAATTTATTTTTTATTCATTTCATTTTCAAAAAAATTCAAGATTGATTTTTTCATTTAACCAAATCGTTTTGTTTTTTTACTTTATTTTTTTAAATTCTGCATTTCAATATCCAACTCTTCTATTTTCTATTATGATTTGGGTTTTTTAAAAAACGTAATTTCCTCCTTAAAATAAAGGAAATTAATTGATCGTTATATTTTTTCTCATTTTTTTTTTGATTTATTCTGTTTTTAGAAAATAAATTCTGATTTTTTCATCAGTCTAACACTTTTTTGGGGTTTATTATATTTTTTTGAGATATTTTTCTTTTAATAAATGAGAATAAGCTTCATTTTTTGATAGTTCTATTTAGTTTTTCACAAAAAGAAGTTAATTTTTTATTATTGTTCCAATTTTTCTTTTATTCTCTTCAGTTACTCAAAAAAAACTTTCATATCATAATATTGAGATCTTTTATCTTGTTTATATTTTAACAAATATGATATGGTCTATTTACCTAAAAAACATAAAAAATAAGTAGAGGAGGCTTTAGAGAAGAAACTCAATGCCAAATTCATGTTTTAATAACTACTAGATTAATGATAAATAAAATTGAATTCAGCTGTAGAGTTATATCTTCCTATTAGTGGCTTCATTTTATTTTTGAATGTGTCATATACTAAACAGCTGCACATTATGAATGTTTTTTACTATAAAATAAAAAAACTATATAGCTAAGATCCAGCTCTTTTTTAAGTATCATTCTAATTATTTATCTTTTATATCTCAATTTGCTAAAATTAATTATTATAAAACATATCATTCAGATTCAGATCCACTTATAACTAAATAAGCCAAAAAAATATCAAAATCAAGCGCGGATTGTGCATAAGTATAATAATACTTGAGTATAATTATAATTCCTCTTTAACGAAGAAAATAAATAACTGACCCCATTTAATTGAAATCAAAACCTGAAATTGCTATATAAAAATCACATTAATTTTATTTATTTCATCCCCTTTTCTACCATTCCTGGTACCAAATTCAATGAACGGAATCATTTATCAACTACCTTATTCCAAGAGGTAAAATATTTCCTAACATTAATTATTAGAAAAAAATTGTTCTGGTCAAAAATATCCTGTTTGAGGCTAAAAATAAATGAAAAAGGATGAATGTATTTGATCTTATGGAACCATAGGAAAAAGAATCAAAAAACTTGATAGCTGGAAACATTGTGCACAAAAAATAGCAATACTGGGAATCTATCCTTTCAAATACTTTTTAAATAAAGCAGCAGTATTGTTCCAAGATTAACAAACAAATCATCAGCGAAGTCAACTACCCTCTTTTTGTAGTACCAAACTCAATGATATAGCTCTATAAAGCTTTACTTCAGCTTTTACCTTTACAAAGAATAAATTATCAAATAATTAAAATACACACAAACACTATACTTAAGAAGCAGTTGCAAATGAATAGTTGATTATATTAGATAAATTTACTCATAAAATCAATAAAGTGGCTCATGGAAAGCTTATTTTTCTTAAAAGAAATTTTTGATAGATTAATCTTAATTTAACAGTATATGTCAAAAAACTTGGAAAGCCAAATATTTTACTCATTTCACTGAGAAATCTACTGATAATATAGCTGATACTAGATTGGGAATATCCACTAAAGTATCAAAAAGACTTTTTACATTTTGTACCTCAAATTAAATTAGACCTGATAGTGTCTTTGAAATAGATTAGTTGTTTTTATTTTTATTTTTTGTATCACTACTCAGCTTATATCTTTCAAAGGGCTATGCTTTGATTCTTTTGAAAAATGGAAAACTCACCACTCATATTGAATAAGATTAAGGAACAGTGACAAATCCTCTGAATACTCCCAAAGTACACAAAAATAAGATTAACTTCAAAATTAATGGAAAAAACCAGAATATGAAATAGTGAAGTAAAACAGGAAAAAACCTATTTACTATTAATTTTTTAAATAATTGGGTTTAGATTTGTGGAAGAGTGATTCAATTGTAACATTAAAATGGCTAAATCAATTTTTGTGGTTCATTATGGAATTGTAACAGGGACTGCTGTGGAAATCAAGAGTGGCCTGGCACTCAGGAATCAAGAGCTCACTTGGAGGGCCCCAAAAGAATAAAGAAATAAAAAGGAATAAATTTCTTTAAATAAGGATAAGAGTAAAGACAAGTATTCCAAAAGATAAAAGAGAAAAGGGAAGCCAATGGCCAAGATGATAAAGAAAGCCAAAAGCCAAAGATACACCAAATGAATTCTCAATTCACTGTTACAACCTGTCAGAAAGAACAATGGAATTATGAAAGGATATGACCACCAATATCCACTGACAGGCAAAGAACAAAATGTGCAAATGGCTGACTTAAGACTATCAGTATTTACTTTCAACAAAAGAAGATAAAATAAGGATAAAAATAAATCCAATATATTAATTAGCTGGGGAAAAAGTCCCCAGGGAAGCAAAGGTGGCCAGTATATGTGAAAAGTTGAAGACTGGTCCTGGAGGGTTGATCACCCGGCTGTATTGACTGTTTTGCATCAATAAAGATCTTTCCATCTTGAGAATTGAACTGTGTTATGAAAATCCCACAGTGGAACATGAAATTGGCCCAAAGGGGTCAAGGCCATACAGATTGCTTGAATAGTGCCTGTATGGACCAATTGAGTTTTCAAGGAATAATGGAGTACTTGATGCCTTGACAGCTGATTGGATGCTTGATAAACTCTTGAAATTGACCTTGGAATAATCCTCAAATAATATACAACCCAACTCCTGCAGGCCAGGTGGTTGGGGTCCTCAAATGGTCTTCTGCGTAGCTGCCAGGGATTTCAAGACTGACTGGCTGAAAGGACTTCTTTCAAAAGGGGTGATGGATTTGAAGAGGCTTAATTTAGGTCCTGAAACCATCACCATTAGATTTCTGAGAAAAAATGGTTCATAATGGTATATTATACCATATATGTGAGCCTTAGAGGTATTTTCATATACCCAAAAGACCACAAATGATAAATTAAGATATGAATATAAATAAAAAAAATTTATTTATATTATAAAAATAAAAATTTAAATATAAATACAAATTTATATTTAAAAATCAAAATTTAATTATAATTTAAAAATGAAATTACAATAAAATTTAAAATTATTAAAATACATTTTTACTTGTAAAAATTAAGTAAAAATGAATAGTTAATAAAAATTATGAAATTAAAATATTTTTGGTAAAAAGCTATATAAAATATATTATAACTTTTTATCAAATAAATAAACATAAAGAAATTATCACACCATTGGATTCCTTATAGAAAATAAAGTGGGTCACCTCTGGATGAAATTTCTGTAACTCAACTCTAAATAAGCTTAAATTAAGTTTTTAGTATTTTTTGTACAAAAGTATGAAAATCCTCAAAACCTTAGTTTCATTCACACCACATGTGGTTTAACCATCAATTTTTGTGTTAAAATTGAGGTGTTTTGTTTAGTTTAGAAGCTATGAGGAATTGAAGTATTTTCAATTGAAATGTCAAAATGTGTGCATGTATTACATAAGTGAACTTTGATTTACATATGAGGTATCAATTATAACAGATGTTTAATTAAAAACTCAATTGAATTCCATATGTAAATTATAATTGTATTACATGATGCGGAATCAAAGAAAAAATACATTGGAAAGATTAATTCTGGGGGGGGGGGGGAAAGACAATCTAGCTCTAAGGGGGAGCTAGAGCCCCAAAATCCTTGCTGACTGGCGTGAGATGTCAAAATCCATGCAAAAGCTCATTACTTTTGGCCTGGAATTGAGTCACAGGTCTGTGACTCAATTGATGATGAGGTTTTGATACCAACCACGGTAGTTTTAACTGCTGCCAAGAGGGTAAAAACTACCCTTAAGTTAGAACAATGTTAGTAAAACCAGCTTTAACTAGTTTCCAAGCCTCTTACACACATTATGACGTGTTTTTGAAGGCTCTAGACCAGGTATTGCTATAGTGGTGGCTTTTTCAAGGGTCTAAAATGGCTAAAAATAGTAAAAAATGGCTTAAAACCGGCCCTTTTTTCGGTCTAAACCAGGGTTCAATGATTCCATAATTGGCTTTTCTGATGTCAGACTGTTTTTCACGACTGACAAGAGTAAATTTTACTTTTGGAGTAAGAAAATTGATGGCTATAAAAGAATGTCTTCTTTGCCCCACTTTTCTCTTCATGTTAGAATCTTTTCCTTTTATAATTAGTTTAAACACTGTTAAAACCAATCAATAAAGGATTCCAAACCCCCTTGTTTTTAAAAACCTTTTGAAACCTTTTTAACCACGTGAAAAATCATTATAATCATTTTTACCCTGAACCACCCCCAAAAAGTGAATTAAAGAATCTTTCATCACTGTTAACTTTGTCACTTTGTTTCCAAATTCACTCTGGTCACTTTTGGGTGTGTTTTTCTCTTTAAGTATCTATTTAAAAGACTTTTTCTTTAATTAATTGCTTGCAGTTCTTTGCTCAATTAATTCCAATTGAAATTGTTCTTCAAGAAATTTCTTTTGTAGCTTAAATATCTCTTGTAGAGTATTTTTGGATAAATCTTTATTGTTGGTAAAACAATAAATTTGTATTATATTATTGTTTTATACTTTTAAGGTTAAAAACAATAAATTGGCATGTCTTCTCTTTAAAAATACTATTTCTTACCATTTTTAAATAGTTTTACCTTATACAAATTTTGAGGACAGGAAAAGTACTTGATATTTTATCAAAGTGTCCATATCCACACCTTACAATATATGCACCATCCCGGAATCCATGGTATGGAGTACATTGGTGAAGGGGAAAACTTGCTGAGCTTGAGTTGGTGGCCTCTGGTGATTTCCAAGGCCAATTTGTGTCCTGGGGTCTTTTTGTCCATTTCTGGGACTGGTGAGATTGGGGTCCAAAATTGGCTCAGGTGGGCCCACCTGGACTTGAGGTCTAGTGGCTTGCCCCTTTTGGCCTCATTGGATTTAGGCCAGGAGGGGGCCTGAGGGTCCCACGGCCCGCAGACCATAGAGGCCATAGGTGGCCTCAATGGCCCAAAAAGGCCATTTAGGCCCTAAAAACCCCATAATCAAAAGGGGTAGGACCCAGGGCCCTGGTGGCTTCTAGAGGGGCCAGAGGACCCTGGAATACTGAAAGGAACCCCCAGGACCAAAACAACGGATATTGACCTGGGGGTTGATGAGGTGGATAATTGGCCAAGGAGGCCAATGAGAGAAGGATATGGACTGAGGACATAAGTGTCCAGTGGACGTGGTATGGCCCAAAGACAATGATGAATCAATTTGGAAAAATTGGCGATAAAATGGGGCCAGGCTATAATTGCCATAAACACCCATTGGGGGGGGGGTGATTACACGTGGTTGTGACAGGAATTTAGTTTAAATTTAAAATTTCCCTGCCTTGACAGAATTTTGTGTCTTGAGTTTTATTTCTTCAATTTAAAATCATTTATGTCTTTCCTCTCATTCATAATAAATTCAAATTTTATTAATGATTTCTCCCTTGTTTGAGATTGTATATTTAAGCTTCTCTTTCATATTACCATTTACTTTTTTTTAAGTGTAATTTTTCATTTTACATTTGACTATGTGATTTTATTATATATCTATCAGTTTAGAATATAAGATAATCAATCATAACCTTACCTACCAGGCTTATTGGAATCATTGAATACTGAATTCAAGTTCTTGATTATTTCATGTCTAAAAATACATGTTGATGGTGTTTAAAGAACCACTTTTTGTGATAAAGCCATAGTTCCCTCCTTTAAAGTGATTTCATATTTTATATACATTATTACTGTTGGATAAATTTTGTGAGTTAATTTGAATTTAGAATTTATAAGCCTTATTTATCTATTTTAAAAATCAATGAGAACTTCATGCATAATTATTTGAACAATAAGCTCTTACCTCATAATAATCCAAGCCCTCAGTTTCAAAATGGGTTTAATTAACTTCTCCAGTTATATTGAGTTTTTGAATGCTTATCTTTGTGATATCTTCATCCAAAGGAAATTGTTTGCATACTTGAATCTGTGCTTGTAATCTTTATTATCCACATTTTGCAAGATAATCACCACATACCTCAGCTTACAGAGAATAATAATTGGGTTCAATCATTTCACTTGAGTCAAAATTAGAAAGATTTCAGCTTTTCATATGTCTTATATTTGGTTTAATTACCAAAGAGAACATCCATTTGTGGGTAATACATAAATTAATTTCCATCTTTTGTATCATTTTATTTATACCCTTCTTAGAATGTTCATCAGTAATACCAGTCACAATTGAATTTTCATAATTCTTGGCTGCTATATAGTTTTTGAATAAATTCTTCATTTTTCTTGAATTTTGTTTGGTGTGAGATTAAATCTATTTGTTTATTTTGGCTTAAATAATTAAAAATTAGCTGAAATCAAAATTTTTTTGATAGTGAGGGTCCCCAAAATAGGTATCTCAAGAAGAGCCAAAAAATTATTTGAGATTAATTTTTGTATTTGAGCCAATTTTTCATGGTAGGATAGTAAGCTTTCATAAGATGCCCTTACCATTTAGAATAAGAGCTAGAGTATTTACTTGATGAAGCTGATCATGGCTTGGCTGAAATTAAAATAAGATGGAAAGAGTATTAATAAATATAAGGAGTTTTGGTAAGTGGGTATTTGATTTAATTGGTATTTTATTGTAAAGGAGAATTATTAATTTTGATTATTAACCTCAAACAGTGATTTTAAAAAATTCCCAACTTTATCTTTTTGAAAAAAATACATTCAAAGCTTGATAATGTTTTTTATTTTCATTCAAAAATGCAGGCTTTTGAAAATTGATTTTAACATAAGATAATCAATTAAGCTATTGTGTTTTTCATAGATTTGATCAGGCCTAATAATCATTTTCCATTTGAACAAAGAAATTATTTTTCTTCTTTTTAATTAAGTTTTATTTGAGAAATCAAAGCAGTGTTTTTTCTAATAGTAAAAACTCATTTGAAAATTCTTACATTAAATCATTCTAATTTATTTAAAACTCTATTGATAAAGATTATTAAAAAATTCTACCCTCTTTTTAATAATTATATTTTCTGATAGAGTGTTTTATCAAATATTTCAAGTATAATTAATATTAAAATAATTTTTCTGAATATAATTTTCGATGAAAGAAATTCTTCCACATCTAACACCACACACATATATATATTAAGACCTCTGTTATATTTTTTTGCCCATAAAGTCTGATTTCATTTGGTTATTAAATTAAACAATGAAAACAATATATATAGTTAATTGAAAAAAATATTTCTTTATTTTATGAAACCAAATGATTTTTTACTTGAGATAAATTAAATATTATTTCTTTATATTGATCTTCCATTAAAACTTAAATAAATTAATAAATCAACTAGAGCTTAAGACAAAAGAAACCTTGAAGGATAGATTTTTGAGTGAGATCAAAAAAAAAGCTATAGCTTATTTATATTTAAAATTTATTTTACAAAATATTTCATGATAAAAATTTAATTTTGAGTGTTCAATAAGAATTTCTTTATTGGAGGCTGGTAAACCCACATAAGCTTTTAATAAAGACATGTAAGAGGAATATTTTCAAGAAAAATCTCCATAGGAAACTTTGAGGAATTTTTGATTATTTTTGATTATTTTTGATTATTTTTGATTATTTTTGATTATTTTTGAGTATAATTGTATATTTGGTTCCTATCAAGAACCAAAAATTGTTTCAATATTTTTTTGGGGGAATTTAATCTCAGTTGGAAAATTTGAAGGAATTTCCAAATTATTTGAAAACTCAATTGAAAAGGTTCCAACTTTTGAAGCTTCGTGATTTTTTCAAAAAGAAAGGGGAAAATATTGAGAAAAATAAAACAGAAGACCACAATTGCATTCCAAAAAAAGGGATTTATTTTTAGAAATAATTATTTTCATGTTTTAAATATGAATAGAGGTAAGTCCAAAAGCTCAAATTTCTAAGTGGAAAATGATGAAAATACGGACTTAGGGTGATTTAAAGAATAAAAAATACTGATAAGGGTGAGAAAACCTGTACATAAAAAATATAAAAAACAATTTTCATCTAAATAAACCTTCAAAAAAGTGCATATTTCTTGAGAAGTAGGAGGAAGGTTGGAAAGCTATGAAAAGATGTGATTTTTGAATTTTTCTGCCTACACCAGGGATTTTTGTTGAGAATGAGATTCCAAATTCACAGAGATGGGGAAAAGGGAAAATCTCAGAAGTGGTAATATTCAAGGGAACAAAATGGGAGCAGATATTCAAAAAAATTAAAATAGATTTATTGTCATTTCAAGGAAAGAAATAAGGGAAAAGGAGAAGGAATATTGGACTCTGTCTTCAGAAAAACTATTCTTTGATACTTATTTGGAATTGGATCCCTTATGTAAGACATGGGAATCAAATTTCTCTTTTGATCCTAGACAGAGTCTTAATACAGCCAAGGTATATACAAATAAAGTCTTAATCAGGATAAAGGGTATTAATGGATTAATAAAGGTATTTATTTTTTTAATTTCTTCAGAAAAGTCACTTCTGAAATCAGAAAATTTGTCTCTTGTATTTTTAATGTAATGAGATACTTTTCTATAGGGACAGTTTTTCTCACCCTGGAAGTCTTTTGGCAGGAAAGCTTATTTCAAAATGAGCTTTGGAAATTCTCCTGAGACAGGTACCTAAGAAAAATGGCTGGAAAAATCAATCCAGCTTTAAATAAGGAGAGAATCCTCAATTAAAAAGAACAAAATCTCACAAAAATCCCACAAAAATATTGGAGAATTAATCACTTGTGTGATAATTTCTCTATAAATAATCAAAAGTTAAATCAATTTCATAATAAATTTTCAAAGTGGTGGAAGGCCTGTGAAAATTCATTTTTACATTCTGATGCTTTTGGCCAGCCTTTTGGACTTTCTTATTCTGACTCCTAAATTTCCATATTTCTTAAAATCAGCTTCTGAGGGTAGTAATTTTGATGTAGTTATTGAGTTTAATAAGGAGTCCTTTGAATATTCATATACTCCAGATTAATCCACTTAAGTAACTTGATAGGGAGAAATTTAAGTTAATCTATAAGATGTTGTGCTTTTTTATATGGAGATATTCCTCTTCTCTTGGATTTTACTTAAGCTATTCCAAAACTTAAAGTATATATCTTTTTTACATGCTTTTAGGTATTACAAGGAAGACTTTGAATTCAAGAGAATTTCCATAATAATATGGGTCCTGTTGACTCTTGGTGATTTGATAAAATGGAAATTTTCCAGCCAGAACATCTTGAAAATGGTGAATAATTGGGTTAATTTCTACCATTGTCCTTAGAGAAAGGTCTTTTTCAATATCTTCAAATATTCTCTTCTTATTATTATTCCTCTTTTTCTAAACACTTTCATAATACCACAAATAGCCATTCTGGGATGAAAATTTTTAACAAAATAAGTGAATGTTTCTAACAGGTATGAAATTAATAATGAAAAGTCCTTAAAGCTAAAGTCACATGCCACTGTGAATGGAAGTATGATAACTGAAGCCTCTAGTTCATGTAAAACTACTTTTTTTCTCTTGTGCATGAAAGTTATTCTTTGAGAATTCATGTATTTATGAGGGAATTTGACATTTTGGAGAAATTCTGTGTTAGATTTTACAAATTCCTGCTGAGCTAAAAAGTGAGATTTTTTCTTTATTTAGAGAAAAGATTTGAGGTGGGCGATTATTGAGAAGAGCTATAAGATACTTGTAGAATCTGTTAATATTTTCAATGAATTGATTTTTGAAATCCATGTGGAGGTCTCTAATAACCTTCAGGAGAGTACCAGTGAGAATTTGAAGCCATATTTTAACCATTTGATGGGAACCTTTAAATATTGAGGCAGAACCAACCAATGGGTGAAAAGGGTAGCTGGCTCAGCATGGAATGAAATAATCCTTCATAGTACTACTATTTTTTCAAATATTGGACTATTCCAGAATTTTTGATTTTCTTCTAAAGTTTAGTCCAGTTTTATTTCAAACTTTTTTCAGCTGAGGAATACATAGCGTGAGAAATGAATCTAAAGTTAATTAATAGCCATATTAATCTGAATAAAAGTTAAAATCAAAGGTCAGTTACTCAATTCTAAAGGATCATAAGTTTTTCAAGATAAGTACCATGGGAAATGTCTTCAGGAAGTTGGAAGATACATTTTTATTGCTGTTCCAAATGCATATAGTTAATTTTGGGTCTGGGAAGAGTTTCTGAAGGTAATTATTTAAAGCCATATTTCTATGATAGCAATAACTAGAGTGGGAAAAAAATATTTTCCTTTTTGAGGAATTTATGGATATATTTATTCAATTACCATATATAGGAAGATTTGGTTTTATTATTTACCCAAAAGAAAGCTCGAGAGAAGTGATTATTGGTTGAGCTGAGTATTTCAATTTTTGAAGTCAGAATTAAATATTTGTTTTTTTTATAGGTGCAATACATAAAAATAATATAAGGAAATCCTCGAATGAGTTTTATATAATTTTCGTGAGTAAAAAACAGTGAGGAAATGTGTCCTTCTGTATAATTTGAATAGTACTACAGAAATATTTCTTGTTTGAGGTTTTCAATACAACCATCAATAGGACTTCTTCCTGAAATTTTGTCATTCCTTATCTTCTTTAATTGTAAGTAGCTATTAGAGTATTACAGGAATTTAAGGCTCCTTATAGATGCAAAATTAGGCCCGAATTTGCCTTTTCATTAGCAGTGATTTGTACACCTGAGCAATTTGGGATTTCTCTTACACATTGAATTTTCTGAAATAATGATTTACAATAATATTTCCAGTAGAATAATGACTTTGAGAACCCAAGTGCTACTCTTAAAATATTTTCTTGCATGAAGTCTAAAAGGAAATTTAAGATTTCTTGAAGTGACATTTTCGGAGGAGATTTTGTGGGAATTTGGGGTCCCAAGCCCATCAAAACCTATTTAAATTTGATTTTGGATCAAATAAGACATCAATGTGGATGAATCATACTCTTATTCCCTTGAGACATTAGGAAAATTCTGAAAATGAAAATAAAGTCTTTGAAAATCCCCTTCAATGGGACCTTGGAGAATCTATGACGAAAAAAGTGTAAAATGAGGTTTATGCAAGAAGAAGGGAGCCTTTAAGAATAGGAGAGAATGGGAAATAATAAAGTAAAATGATGAACAAATTGGCTCAAGGAAAGAGTGGCATGACAAATTATTAGGGTTGATTTAAGAAGAAAATGAAGGAAAGAAAAAATAATGGTAAATTGGATTACCGGTCAAGTAAAAAAAGAAAAAAAAATTGGAAGGAATTATTTCTAAAAGATATGATTTTTGGGTGAAAAAATGAATAAAAATGGTTTTAGAAGTTTTTGCTGTAAAAATATTTGGTTGGAGGGGGAACTTTTTATGAAAGAATTTGATTCTTTTAGGGGGAGGTGAAAGGAATGAAAAGGTTTTGTTAAGGAGGGTATATTTGGAAAAGAATGGCTTTTTTGGAGGGCTTGGCTTAATTTTACTAAATCCAGGTTTCTTTTTTTTATTTAAAAGGTAAACAGAAATTTTTTTCGGATTTTTACTAATTGATGGTAAAGACATGTCAGCCTTTGGTAAAGACACTTATGGAAAAATAATTGAGTTCCATTATAACATTTAGGTATTAATTTTATTAATCCAGTAATGAAAATTTAGATTATTAAATTATTATTGATGACTAAATTCAAAACTTCATTATCTTCAAGAAGAACTATAAAGATTAATTAGGATGTCATAAATAATAAAAGAACACCCTTTCAGTATTCATAAGAGTTTAAATTGTTCAAAAAAAAGAATCTTTTGTATTTACTGTTAGATTATCAGGGGTTTTCTCACACATATCAAAGAACACATTATAAATACTGAGTTTTTTTTACTAAAGGCCACATTTAATTTTTGGTATCTTTCAAATAAAACACCTCATTAAACATATTATTTCAAGTCCCAAAATCCCAGTCTTTTAAGTACATAATCTCATTTTTTTACCTCCAAATACTGCATTTCCTGCTTGAAATTCGATTTGATTTTCTTAGATAAAATAGAATTCAATTGATAAATTATAAAGGTCTCACGCATCTATTTCTAATTAAATTGAAAACATTCTTCAGTCCCTTTCACTCTCCTCCTTCAATTAAACTTCCTAGGGAAAAAACCTGTAAAAAGCTCTTTGGGGACCTAATGGAATTAAATCAAATTCAGGAATTCAAAGATGAGACAGACGCTTAAATTGAAGAGGATCTCCTTTTCCTACATTAAGTTTATGAAAGAAGATATATTAGGCCCTGGAAATTTAATCCAGGACCATACACATATACAATGAATGATGTGTCAAGCTTAACCCCTGATAAGTTCGATTTTTTTTTCCATAATGCGCAGATATTTTTTTGAGGATTAATTCAGATAAATAAAGATGATTCAATATCTTGAAATTCCTATAACTTCAAGAAACATGATTACTCAATTCGGTTAGCCATTTCTTTATCACAACTGGGCTCAAATGTTGTTGGTGCATCATTGGGAACGATTGCATGGATTTTGGGGGTTATTAATGGGGATTTTTTATTACATAATAATTGTATAATTTAATTCTTAGTAAATATAAAAAAATTTATCAAGCACATAGATCTCAATAGAATAGCAGAATCCTCATGTGTCATTGAGGGATAATTTCTCTCTAGATGAATCAGATTCATGGATGGTATATTGATAACATTGTTCCAGAGACCAGCCAGAGATTATGAAGAATATTAATAATTAATAAAATAGGGAGTATTTCACAAAATTCATGAGAAAGCATGAAATTTAGGCTTATATATGTATATAAACCTTAAAATGGATACTCAATGTCAATCACACTTTTTTTGACATGAGAAATCACTTTTTTACATTGAATATTTTCTTCAAAGGCTGTTTTCATAATTCAAAGCTGTATCAGGGTATGAAGATAGAGAGTAAATCTGGAAGTTTTTATTAAACTGATCAATTGTGAGACTCAGAGGTATTTTCATATACCCAAAAGAATAGAAAAGCTTAATAAAGGTTAGCAATCAAAATGAACTGATTATTTCGAAATATAAGAAGAAAATTGATAATAAATTTTTAATAATAAATTTGTATAAATTGAAGATTTAACAGAAAATGAAAAGAAAATATTCTTTATTGAAATAATGAAGTAAAAATAAATTTTCAACAGAAATAATTATTGGAAAAAAATTAATAAGAGTTATCATGGATGTTTTCTAATAAATAAAAATATTAAAATTATTTCACCATTTGAATCTTCATGAGATTTCAGGTGGGGTCACTTCTGAGTGAAATTTATCTGACTCAGCTCTCAATAAGCTCAAATTACGTTTTGAGTATGTTCTGTATGGGATTATTAAGATACTCAAAAGATTAACTTAGTTCACACAAAATGTGGCTGTAAGCAGCATTTTTGGTGTGTAATTTTGAATCTATGAGGAGTTGAAATTTGAAAATGTGAACATGTATTACTTAAGTGAGCTTGAGTTTACATACAAAAAGCTAAGAATTATAGTTACTGACTGTAACCCTTTAATTCAATTACATATGTAGAAATTAAATTATAATACATAATGACGACTGAAAGAAGAAATAAATTGGAAAGATTAAATTTTTGGGGAAAAGGAATTTTTCTCCAAGGGTACCAAAATCACCCAAATTACTTTCTGAAAGGTGTTAAATGCCAAATTTACACAAAAGTCAAATCCTGGCCTGGTATTGAATTAAATTGTCTGTGACTCAATTTATCACAAAGCTTTGAGAACAACAAGGGCAGTTTTAACCATTTTCAAGTGGGTAAAACAACCCTTGAGCTATCAAAAACCTCAGAAATTAGGTTTTAGATTCCTTGGGAGGCTCTTAGCCAAATTATCACATGTTTTTGAGGCTCAAAACCAACTATTAATTTAGTAATTGTTAGATTGAAGAACTAAAATGGCCAAAATCAGTCCTTTTTTGGTCCAAAAAAGGGCTCAATTATTCCATAATTGGCTTTTATGTTTCAAAGAAGTTTCTCACAACTAATTAACATAAAATTTTCCATTTTGGAGGAAGAAAAATGGTTTCTATAAAAGAATTTCTTTTTCTCCCCATCTTCTTTTTATGTTATAATATTTTTCTTTTACAATGAGCTTAAAAATTGTTAAACAAATCACCAATCTAAAATAATTTTAGGCCTTTTATTAATGTTAAGAAATTCTTGTAATAATAGTTTTTGACTCTTTATGATTATTTCACCGTTGAACCACCACAAAAGTTAATTAAAGCATATTTTATCAGTATCAAATTTGTCACTTTGCTTTCAAATTCACTTTGTTGACTTTTAGACATTTTTTATCTTTAATATTAAATAGAGAGAATCTGTTCTAATATTAATTTTCTGCATTTATTTTCTCAATTGAAGCCATAAATATTTCTTGTACATTATTTTTGGATACATTCTTATTGTTGGTAAAGCAATAAATCTTTTTAATACTATCTCTATATAAAAAGAGATTTATAACAATTTTGGAATTTTTTTCTATAAAGATTTCAAAGCTACTATGTTTTCTTAATTTTTACCTTGTAAACATTTTGAGGACAGTTTAATAACTTAATTTATCATCAAATCTCCATTTCAAGACTTTAAATCACTAATTTCCCTGTGATTATGCTTATTCAAGCTTTACCTATATTGTAGAAGCATATGAAAGTGCTAAGTATCATTAAGAAAACAACCAAAATCTCAAATTTTTCCTTTCAAGATCAATATTTTGAATTGGGGATGAAATTGGGATTTTGAAGGCAAAATAGTCTTCACTTAGGGAATGTGTAATTATCAGGAAGTCCAGTGGTTTCTCAATTGGTCAGTTTCCTGCATGAAATAGCATAACTTGTGAGTACAATTTGCTTATCATGATCCACAAGAGCTACAGATTATTAACCAAAATGGGAACTTGGAGGCACTTTTGAATATTAGGGAAAGGGTTAAGTGTTTGAAATTAAAATGTTTAAATTCAAAGTAGTTTCAATAATTAACTAAAACGAAAAAAATTGATTCAAATTTTGAATTTAGTCTGGATAAATATCATAAAATAGAGCTGAGAATTTAAAGATTGACTTACTAAGTTCTCTACAAGGAGTTTTTTACACAATTTTAGGTTTTCAAGGGATAAAAAAAGGCATAAAAAAGATTTTGAACCTGATTTTTTTCACCATAAATAATCATTTTTGTCCATTTAGAATTGACTAAGGTATTATAAGAAGATTGGAGAAAATCAAATTACAGGTTTTTTTGTTGTTTTATTTACTTTTTTTAACAGAAGTTCATTTTTTTGTAAGATGAATAAATGATGATATAAAGAGAGATATAAATAAACAAATATTTTAAATATTAATTTTTATCAAGTCAGTGTAAATATTGTTCATTTCTGATTTCTTGATAAAGGGTTCTTTTTGAATTTCTTCAGGTGATAATTTGAGAAATTTCTGACAAAAATCAAAAATCTTATTATTAAATTTAAACTGAAAAAGAAAATTTGCTATATATTTGTGGTTAATTCCTTTGTTTGATGGATTTTTAGTTCAATCCAATATTGAAGAGGGATTCCAAAGGAGCTCCATGATTTCAGGTTGTTTTAAGGAATACAATTCAATTTTGACTCCAGAAAAGTGAAGAAAATTTCCAGATGGCTTATATGGAGTTGAAACTGGTACAAAATATCTTTTTTAATAGATGAAAATATTCAATGGGTCAAATAATAAGAATCTTAATCTAAAACATGAATCTCATTATGAAATCAACTGTTTTACAATAAAATATTATTTTTTTTGGATTCATTTGTATGATTCTATTGGGATTTACTAGCTCTTGTAAAGTCTGCTTCATTCATAATATCAGAGTTTCCTTCTCAGGCTTCTAGTATTCTTAAATTTATATAGGAATCATAGATTTAGATGTTATTCAATTAATAATTATCTTTTTCAAGTGCTTCTAAGTTTAACTTTAATATTCTTGCATATGTGCTTTCTAATTTTCCTGAGTAAAATCCTTTCCTAAAACCAATTACCACATTATTCTACCACTATAATTTTGGTGTAACTCATATCTTGTATATTACTGGCTGGTTGTTGAGGGATATGATAAGAATTGTAAGTTCAAAATTGAATAAGAAAGATTGATTAATGAACTTATTTTATATATAATATTTCGTGATTTTTCTGAAGTATTTGCATATATTAGAATATATGGGTTATCTTAAGGATTCAATGGTGGGAGTCTTAGCCAAGATTCATTCTCCTGCATTTGGCTGTATATCAATAACTTAATTATTAAGTTCTTTGTGTCAAATTTTAAACCAATCTTTTTGAGTCCATTTTCCATTTTTAGATCAATATTCTTTTTGTCTATTGAATGAGAAGTATGATTTTGAGTATCATGAGCTTGGATTAGAATCATCTTTAAGTATATGATGATATACAAAAATTGGTTTGGTGAGAAAAATTTTCATCATTACATGACTTAAAAAGATTGCAATGGTTTCTTGAAGTAGAACAGGTTTGCGGTATATGCTTTTTTGAATTTAAAAGAAGGAGTTGAAGAAGAAAAAATTATTAAATTAATCAAAAAAGCCTAAAAAAATATCCACCTCTAACAATAAAATGAAAAAATGTGGTTAGTTTTGATAACCATCAGGATTAAAGAAAATAGTTGACAAAAAGGGGATTTGAGTTAGTCAAAATGCAAAAGGAGAAAATAGAAATTTGTGTTATTCATTTCAAAAAAAATAAAATACTTTAATTGAAAAGATTATTACTAAAAGAAAATTGAAATAATTTTTTATTGAAAAAGGCTCTTAAATAACTCTCAAATTTATTCAAGATTAAAAGAGTTAATATAATGAGAAATCAGTTTCCATTGCATTAGGAATAATTTTGGAGTGAAGTTTCAATTCATTTAGAGATGAATTAGAAAAAAAGGAAAGTTTAGGTTTATTACAAAAGTTGGCTAGATGAGATGGATTTAAAAAGGGTGTTGGTAAGCGCATGTAAGAAATTTGGCAAAAACATGTAAGACCTTAAATGTTTTTACTAAAAAACTAGTTTTTTTTTCCATAAATTGGTAAAAAAATGTGAGGGGTTCCCTGGAAACATTATAAATCAAAATGAAACAAAAAACATATATTGGTAAAAAAACTCCCAAAACCTCCCAAAGAAAGGTTTTTTACCCCAAAAACCCCCTAACCCAATTTGTTTCAGTTTTTTTGCACATGCCCCCCAAAAAAGACCAAAAACCCAAATAATCCTCATTTATCCCCCCCAATTTTTTTTCTTGAAAAACAGAAGTACAAAAAAATTTTTTCAAAGATTTCCACACTTGGTTTTTTTCCCTCAAAGGCTACATTTTCTTCCAAAAAAATCTGCTTCCAAACCTCTATAATTCCCTTTTTCAACCTTCCCTCTTCTATTTTTAAATTCAAACATCTTGAATTTGCAAACCTTTTATCCCTTCCTTTTCACATTTGAAATCCCCAAATCCCCTTTTTTTAAAATTTATATCTCTTTTTTGCTAAATAATGTTCCAACCCTCCTGAAGGTGAATTTCAGACCCTTGAGTATTTTTTGCAGCATTTGCATTATGTTTCCAGGGCACAGGGGTATGCTGTTCCCACTTTGAGGTCCAATATGCCCCACAACCAAGGTGTAATAGGTTTTGACAGGTCTGGGACCCCGGATCCCCACAAAAACATTTCTGGGACTGTCACTTCAAGAAATATTAACTGTCCATTTAGAATTTATATGAGAAAATATGCCAAGAGTATCACTTGGACTCCTAAAGTCAAAAATCTTGAACAAAGACATGATGCCACTGGAAATATAATGAATGGCGCATCCTGCTTTCAGAAAATTCAATAAGAAAGAAACATCCCAAATAGCTCAAATGTCTGAATCACTGCTAATTCCAAGGCAAATTCAGGCCCAATTATACAGCAAGAGGGAGACTGACAGGCCTGCAATCCTTAAAGACATTTGCAACCAAGTCAAGAAAATTAAGAAAGAAATAATGCAAAGCAGGAGGCCCATTAATGCTATTATTGACACCCTCAAAGAAAAAAATATTGCGTGTTCCTCTGCAAGGGATGCTGAGGGACACATTACATCCTTATTTTTCACTCACCCCCTTTCCATAAAAATCCTTAATGGATCTACTCATGTGATTCCTATGGATTTTACTAATAAAAGAAATAAGTACAAACTGCCCCTTTTTCATATTTCTGGGTTCATCCCAACAGATAAGATCTTTACTGGGTCTTTTTGTTTGATGAATAATTAAACTGAATCCTCATATAATTGGGAATTAAATCAATACATAGAAAAAGCTCTCAACAACACCAATATTGTTCACCCTCCATTCATTGTTATTGACAGGCATTTAGCCTTGAAAAATTCTCTTAAGAGGCTCTTCCAATACTCAAAGGTCATGTTATTCATTGGGAAAATCAATAAAGCTGTATCTGCCCATTGCATGAAGAAAATTGATCATTGCACTGATTTTGAAAGTTTTATGGTCCTTTGGAATCAAGTAATATACTTTTATCTTTCACTTTTATTCTTATTATTGTTTTGATTGATGACTTTGGAATTCATTTGTCAGGTTATGTATTAATACACTGAAGGGTATTTTGAAGATAACTGGGGGAAGCTTCAAAATCAAGTAAATAATACTTAAGTATTTCAATATTTGGAAAAACCCAGTTTCCTCCAAGGGAGTATTTTGTGCAAGCCTGGCATAACTACCATGTCCACCTGGGTGTGGGTTCCAACTAAAGAGTTGAAGGTGCCCATGCCATGGTTGAAATTTGGCTTCAAAGGTCAAGTGGTACTCTCCTGGGGGTAGTTAGGGATCTTTAAATGGCTTTCAAGAAACAATTTATTAAAATAATCAACAAAATATCTGAAGAAATTATTTTACATGTCAAGAATTTTCCTCCACAAATATGTGCTCTCAATGGCAAGGTGTCTAATTATGCCCTTCAGATGGCCTTTTAAAATTTCAAAACTAAATTTCCCCCCAATGAAGAATGAACCAAAACATACAACAATTATCAAGGAATAAATTGCAATAACAAGACCCAGAAGGAGTTTTCCAAGGGCCAAAGAATTCAGATATTAGACTTCCATCCTCAGTGACATTTGAATTTACCTGTGAGGATTCTTTGCTCTTCAAACTCCAAGTTTTTCTTCATATTAACTGATTTTTTTGTCATATTCTTCTCAGAATGGTTATAAAGGGGATAATCCAAGTGTTGAGAAAAAAATAAAGAAGGAAGAAGAAAGAATATTCCAAGATATTGAGGAAGACCTTTTTAAAAGACCAAGGGGAGAAATAACCCCAACTCTTCAACATTTTTAAGATGTTTTGACTGAAAAAGTCCCTTTTAATCAAAGTCCCAAGAGTCAAGAGGATGATAAATATTATGAAGACCCAACAGAATGAAAAAAC
This sequence comes from Austropuccinia psidii, assembly GCA_023105745.1. Lineage (NCBI taxonomy): Eukaryota > Fungi > Basidiomycota > Pucciniomycetes > Pucciniales > Sphaerophragmiaceae > Austropuccinia > Austropuccinia psidii. The sequence continues at coordinate 13,713,602 of JALGQZ010000007.1, read as the reverse complement.
ATTGGTGGAAGACCTCAAGGAGCCAAAAACAAAAATAAAAATAAAAATAAAAGAAATCCCTCAAGATTTGAAATCATCAAATGTCAATCCAAGACAAGAAGAAGACCACCATTGAAAGTGACCAGTGGAACAACATCAAGATCACATTCAATTTCACCCTTTCAGATTATGGGAGTAGATTAATCTGAAGATTCTGAGTACTCTTTATCCAAATCCAGAACTTCATCATATTCACTACCCACAGAAACTGAACTGAATGAATATGGCAAATCAGAAGTCACCCCTAGAAGGTCCAGAGAATTGGAAATGGGTAGAAAAAACTCACAAAGAAAGTCCCACAAGCCTGAAAAAACTCTGAAAATATATAATGAAATTGACTTGACCTGTGAGAATTGCCAAAGAAATTATCACACAAGTGATAAATGCTCCAAACTCTTTGTGAGTTTCTGATTCATTTTAATGTTTTTTTTTTCTTTATTTTGATATTTATCATTTTTTGACCTATTTTTTATCAGGTACCTGGCTCATAAAACTTGGCAGGGTTTATATTGAAATACACCTTCAATGTAACAACCATCCATCAGGGGTAAGGGTATTCATTCATACACCCACTCAAACACCTCAAATCAGCAAATCCAGTATCTGCATCAGCAGTCAGTTTCAGCAATCTTCATTCTGAAACATGCATACAGTTTGGTACATCAATACAGCCTGTCAATACTTGTACAGGATGGATTCACCCTAATACAGTTTCAATACACCAGTATGAAACTGTATGATCACTCCAATACACCACACCTCTTGTACAGGTCCTGTACAGCTGTACAGGACCTGTATTGGCCAGACTCAATTCAACAATCAATTATTCTCATGAAAATTCTTCTCTGGATCAGGGCTGGTGATTCTCACATATACCAGCCCCTCTTTCTCCCCCCTGGGAACTTTTCCCCAGTTAATTAATTTAGTTGATTTATTATTATCTGAATATTCTTATCCTTATATTTTGGGTATTATATTTATTTAATCTTAAGTTAGTCTTTGCCTTTTTTTTTCTTTCTTCGCCTGTACAGTATGAGTTGGGTGGCCATATCCTTATTAACCCTTCTCTTTCCATTCTGACAGGTTGAAACAGTGGACTTGGACTTGTTTGTGGTTGGCTCTTCTATTTCTTATTCTTCTTTCTTTTGTTGCTGCTTTTCTTATATTCATTCTTTTAGTAATTCATCTTTAACACTCTTAAGTGTATCCCATCTTATCCTATCCTTGAGCCCTCCATAAGTGAGTCCCAGTCTACTGAGTGCCAGGCCCTCTTCACTTCGGAGAGCCCCTGTGACATTAAATTAATTAACTCATATTTGATTCTTTCTTTTCATTCATTTATATTCATTTCCTCTCATTCATCAATTATGACCTTTTCATGATTTTATGATTTTTTATGATTTCTTATGAATTTCCTCTCTTATCAATTTTCATCTCATTCTTTTCATTCTTATGAAAATTGATTCTTTTCCTTTCTTAATCATTGCTGACCACTTCATCACTTCATTTTATTTTTATCAAATCAAATTTTCTCTGTGTTTTTATTCAGGTCTTATTCAGGAGTAATTGATTGGTCATTTGATTGGATTATTCATTGGGATTCATTGGTTGATTGGGATATTGATTCAGGACTTCATTTGGATTATTGATTGACTTTTGAACCCTCAAGAATTTATTTGATTTATTGATTGATCCTCAAGAATTGATTTTGATTATTGATTTGATTTGACTCATCAAGATATTGAATTGATTTCTGAAGATTTTGAACTGATTGATTGATTCCTCAAGACTTGATTTCATATTGAAGACACTTATTGATTGATTATTGATTTCCTCCAGTTTATTGATATTTGATTTGAATTGATTGTTGATTGATTGAATTGATTTGATTATTGATTGAATTTGATTCCTCAAGATTTGAATTGATTCCTCAAGATTCATCAAGATTTTATTGTGATTGATTTGGCCAAATCTGATTATTCTTCTTAATACCATCAAATTATTTTAATTCTTTTCATAATGCCAGTTCAGCATAGTCCCCCAGCAAAGAATACTAGATCCCAGAAAATTCCAGCTGTTCTCACTCCTACAGCAAGGGCTCCTCTTGACCGCACACCATCAGTTCATCAACTGAGTGCAAACTTGGACAGAGGACCACCAATGGAAGGAGCAGCACCCTCAAGAAGAGGTGGAATGAAATCTAGAAGATCCAGATCTTTTTCTGGACTTTTGGGTGGCTACCCTGGCATGTCTGAAGGTGCAAGAGCAAGATTAGGGGAAGTTGAAGATGAAGAGGGGGAAGAGTCTGTGGAAGAGGATGATTCTGGGGAAACTGAAGTGGCAGGTGCCTTGGCAAATGCTCCAGAGGTGCCTCAGGGTTCTAATCTAGCCCTTTCTAGTCAACCTCTTGTCTCTCAAACTGATCCAAGTCTCCTCAAGATGATGGAGCAGATGACTCAATTCATGGGACAACTCACTCAAGCAGTTGCCCCCAGGGACAATTCCAAAGCCCCTGCTTTCAAGACTCCATCCATGAAGGCACCTGATTCTTTTGATGGTACTCAAGCTCATAAGTTGAGAGGATTTATCCAATCCTGTCAACTAATTTTCCATAATGATCCAGCAAACTTCTTCTCTGACAGGAAGAAGGTTTTGTACTCAACTTCTTTTCTCACTGGTAGAGCTGGCAAATGGATTGAACCTTACCTCTCAAATATTTCCAATGAAGACCCTTCCTACCTCCTCAATAATTGGCCATTGTTTGAATCTCAATTATTCACTCTGTTTGGTGACCCCAATGAAGTCAGGAAAGCTGAACAAGAGTTGGACAATTTGAGGATGAAGGAAAGTGGTCATGTTTCCTTGTACATAGCAGATTTCAGAAGCTTAATGTCAAGAATTGGAGATTGGGGGGAAAGAGCTTATATCCATGTTTACAGAAGAGGATTGGCATCAAGATTATTGGATCAGTTGGCTTCTCACCCTGGAACTTTTGATACTCTTCAAGAACTTATGGATGTCACTCTAGAATTAGACACAAGATATCATGAGAGGCAAAAGGAAAAGGGTGGCAATCAAGAGAAGAAGCCTCCAGTCATTGGATCCAATCAGTCTAGGCCTCCTCAAAACTCATCTTCAAAGAGGCCTCACCAGAAGAAGAACAAGAAGGGCAAGCAATTCCAATCTTCAAAGGACAAGCCCCATGCTGCTCTCCTCAATAAGGACAATAAACTAATCGGTTCTGAAAAGGAGAGGAGGATTAAAGAGGGGTTGTGTACTTATTTTGGTGGGAAGCACCCAATTGAAAAATGCTTCAAGAGACCTCAGAACAAGCCTGGGTCATCATCAAGAGGTTTCCCTAGCAAGCAGGGAAAAGCCTGAGTGGGAATCATGATGTGTTCAATGGTTCTCACTTATTTCCGTCAAGAGCACAATTGTGCACTCTGAATACTAGTGTCAAGAAATCTTTAAGATTTCTTATTTTTTCTTCTGTCTCTGATATTTTTTATAGTATTCTCATTGATTCTGGTGCTACAAACTCTTTTATTGCAAAGAATTTTGTTCTCAAGTACTCATTGACTCTGTCAGAGCTCCCTGAAAAGATTCCTCTTTTCATTTTGGATTCTAATGAATCCCCTGCCTTGTTCATCACCCATTATACCAAGTGGGTAGTTGACTTGCCTTCCTTCCCAAGCTTTGAATGGGATTTCTTTATCATAGATTCACCCAAAGGAGAAGACCTGATATTGGGCTATGATTTCCTTTACCATTCCAATCCCATTATTGATTGGAAAAATGGATTGATCACCTATGATTCTAATCATAAGGATTCTAGTGGTATTATTCCTTCTACTAGTAATGACTTAGCCACTGCTGTCAACAGTGTTGCTCTGGCTGGTGAACTTAAGACACCTTCCATCCCTCCTTCTGTCCATATCCCTTCCATAATTCCCTCTCAGTCATTACTTCCATCAAGAGATGAAGTCTTCAAAGAGATAAAGGATGTTGGAGAAGATGTTGCCATATCTTCACTTCATCTCTTCCAAGGGGATATGGACCTTCCTCCCTTATCTTTTCATGCATCCCTGGAGGAGCAGTGGGATGAGGAGGAAGAGCCAGAAGAAATTGAAACCGTGTTGAAGGTTGTTCCTCCTGCTTATCACCAATATTTGGATGTATTCTCCAAGGTGAAAGCAGAGAAACTTCCTCCACACCGCGCCTGTGATCACCATATCGAATTGGAGGGTCTTCTACCTCCAATTGGTGTTATCTACTCATTATCAAATCAAGAGTCAGAAACACTGCGGGCCTACATTTCAGAGAATGTAGAGAAAGGTTTCATTAGACCAAGCTCCTCTTCAACAGGAGCACCTGTCCTTTTTGTCAAGAAAAAGGATGGAGGTCTTCGTTTGTGTGTTGACTACCGCAAACTCAATGCTGTCACTAGGAAGAACAGATACCCTGTTCCTCCTATGAACCAGCTTCTTACCGTATTCAACGGTTCCACTATCTTCTCCAAGATAGATTTGCGTGGTGCATATAACCTTCTGAGAATAAAAGAGGGGGATGAGCACTTAACTGCCTTTAGAACCAAATATGGTAGTTATGAGTATTTGGTCATGCCATTTGGTTTGACCAATGCTCCTGCTTCTTTCCAGAATCTGGTAAACGATATATTTGCAGATTTCTTGGATGTGTTTGTAGTGGTTTATTTAGATGATATTATGGTCTTTTCCAGTTCTGAGGAGGAACATGTCAAACATGTGGCCTCTGTCCTCCAAAGACTGAGGGACAATAATTTGTTTGCCAAAGCCTCCAAGTGTGTATTCCATGCCTCAAGTGTGGAATACTTGGGCTATGTTGTTTCAAGTGATGGCCTCAAGATGGACTCTTCAAAGGTTCAGCAAATACTCAATTGGCCTCAGCCCAAAAACATCAAGGCTCTTCAATCTTTTCTTGGCTTTGCCAATTTTTATCGACGTTTCATTAAAAATTATTCTAAAAAAATCACCTCCCTCACTTCCCTCCTTAAAAAAGATTCTCCCTTCATCTTCAATGAGGAAGCTCTTAGTCAGTTTCAAGCACTCAAAGAAGCTTTCACCTCTGCTCCTATCTTATCTCATTTTAATCCTTCTCTACCTACTATAGTAGAGACTGATGCTTCTGATTATGCATTGGGCGCCGTACTGAGTCAGGTGAATGATTCAGGAAAGCATCCCATTGCATTTGATAGTCGCAAGCTCTTACCAGCTGAACTAAACTATGAAATTCATGACAAGGAACTCCTTGGCATAGTTTGGGCTCTCAAGCGCTGGAGAGCATTTCTTCTTTCTCTTTCCAATTCTTTTGAGGTCTTGACAGACCACTCTTCCTTGCAGTATTTCATGTCTTCCAAAGTTCTTACTCGTCGTCAGGCCCGTTGGGCTGAGTTTCTCTCTGAGTTTCATTTCACTATCACTTACCGCCCAGGCAGGCTGGCCACTTTACCAGATGCCTTGTCACGTCGGGACGACGTGTACCCAGAGAGGGGGGTGGACTTCATCACCAAGAATCCTCAAAATCTTCATCAAGTTCTTAAGCAAGATGGAATTCAAGAGTCAAGATTCTTCTCAATCAAAGTGGAAATTTTCTCAGATTTAGTTGACAAGATTCAAAAAGAAGTATGGCAAGACAAAGACTACAAAGAAATACTCAAGCAACTAGCAAGAGGTGAATCAGTTCCAGATTATTCTCTTGAACCTCAAGCCAAGTTATTATTATTCAAAGATAGAGTGGTAATCCCAAGCAATGAAGAACTTCAACTCAATATTCTTCAAAAGCGTCATGACTCACCATTGGCTGGCCATCCTGGCCAGGAGAAGACCCTCAAGCTCATCAAGAGGGATTTTTATTGGGCTGGCATGAATCAATTTATCAAGGACTATGTGTCCTCATGTCAGCAATGTTCAAGAAACAAGAACATCCATCACAAGAAGTTTGGATTACTCAAGCCTCTTTCAATTCCATCTGGTCCTTGGAATTCATTATCAATGGACTTTATCACTCAATTGCCACTGTCCAACAACTTTGATTCAATTTTAGTAGTTGTGGACAGATTCTCAAAAATGGCAATCTTCATTCCAACTTATGGCACAATCACTGCTCTGGATTTATCTCAAATATTCATTAGCCATGTATTTTCCAAGCATGGACTCCCAGTCAGTATTGTCAGTGATAGAGGATCCTTATTTGTTTCATCATTCTGGACTCAATTGTGTCAGCAGCTCAAGATATCAAGAGATCTTTCAACTGCTTTCCACCCTGAAACAGATGGACAGACAGAGAGGGTAAATCAGATACTAGAACAGTACCTTTGGATGTATGTCAGCTATCATCAAGATGACTGGTACACCTGGCTCCCTCTGGCTGAATTTGCCTATAATAATGCAGAACATTCATCAACCAAGCAATCACCTTTTTTCACTATTTATGGAAGAAATCCCAGCTTTGACTCAATCCATATTTCTCAAGACTCACCTGCTGGAAAGTTATCAACAAAACTCCAATCAGTACAGCAAGTTGTCAAAGAAGAATTAGAGTCAGCAATAAGGAGATTCAAGAAGTATGCAGATAGAAATAGGGCAATTCCACCTGATTTCCAACCTGGGGACAAAGTATGGCTAGCTTCCAAGAACATCAAGACAACAAGACCCACCAAGAAATTATCAGAAAGATGGTTGGGACCCTTTGAAGTTCTTAAGAAGATTGGCAGCCATGCATATCACCTCAAGTTGCCTCAGCAATGGAAGACAGTTCACCCTGTATTCCATGTGTCCTTATTAGAACCAGTCAGGCATTCAACTATCCCAAATCGTCATCAATTGCCACCACCACCAGTTTTAGTGGAAGAGCAGGAAGAATGGGAAGTGGCTCAGGTTCTGGACTCAAAACTCAAAAGAGGTAATTTATGGTATCTTGTAGAGTGGAAAGGATTCAGTGAAGACCCAGAAAGAACCACTTGGGAACCAGCTTCCAACCTTACCAACTCACCAGACCTTGTCAAGGATTTCCACTCATTGTATCCAGACAAGCCTGGTCCAAATACCTCAAGAGTTTGATTTTATGGTGCTTGGTGGGGAGAAGAAGTTATGAAAGTAAGTTCCTCTCCTGGCATGCACCTTTAAGGGGGTATTCTACCCATATGTTGTTGTAAGCATCACCTTGGCCACTTTGTGAGCACTTGTCAATTCTTTGGACAGGTTCAGGAAGCATACAACATCAATACCCTCTGATTTGGACCTTATCAAGATATGGCCCAATGTTTTCTTTCCTTATGTTTCATTTTCTTTCTTTATTATCTTTTCATTTTATGCCAATCATCATAATTCAAGACATTCACTACTTCAAGTCATTTACGGCAAATCTTTTCAGAAGCCATTTATGGCAATTCATTTCAGAAGTCATTTATGGCAATTCTTTTCAGTTTTATGGTGCTTGGTGGGGAGTGGAAGTTATGAAAGTAAGTTCCATCTCCTGGTATGCATCCCTGAGGGTTCTACTTCTTGTAAAACATCACCTTGGCCACTCTGTGAGCATCAAATGCTTGGTTTTCATTTTTCAGACACTTCTTGGCCAGAATCAAGCAACTCACCACAAGAAGGACCAGCCATCAGGAATTTTTCTTTATTTCTTTCTTTACTCTCATTTTCTCTTATTATTTTCTTTCTTTCTTTACTTGTATAATTTTCTTTCTTTTATTTCTTTAAAGCAGCAGCATCCCCTCCCCAAATCATGTATTGGGAGGTTCCATTATCTTTTTATTTTTTATTTTTTATCTTTTAGTAGTTATAAGAGTGGGGATAGAAGTCAAACCAAACACAAACAAGGAAAAGGAAACTAGTTATCTCTACCCAAGTCATCAAAAGCTCTCTGGAAATCATTTATCAACTCATCTTCATACCAGGCAAATTTTGCAGCCATTTCTTCAGAAGCAGTACCTGGAATCGTCCTGTCATTGGCATACATAATCACCTCTCTGCTATTTCTGTCAACTCTCCTGAACAATCTGGCCACAGCATCTTGATTTTCACTAGCCGCGTTGGGATCTTCTCTGGTAACCCGGATAGGCCAACGTTCTCTTCTTTGGAATACTTGAGCGGCAGGAAACGGCAAAGGGGACATCCCATCTCTTCTTCTGCTGGAGCTGGCCACAGGTTGGAGTTGACGGGAGGTGTTTATGGGTGAGTTTCTGGGCTGTTGAACTGGAGATGGTCTTACTGCTGGATTCAAGGCAGGCCTGGTGGTGTGGGAAGTAGTTGGTGATGGAGGAGGAAGGGTTGTAGGAATTGAAGCAAGCATTGGTTGGAGGGTTCTTGGAGTGCTGGGAACCACTTGGCTTTGGAATCTGGGGTTGGCAAGAGGTTGAGAAGAGGAATTGCTGGATGGATGGCCACTTGAATGAGGAATAACTTGAACTTCTTCACCATCCAACTCATCACTTCCTTCAGCATCTGGATCTGATGGGGAATCAACAATTCTTCTTAGCTTCTTCACTACTTTCACCACTCCATCAGCATTGGTCCTTGAAATGGGAATTTCTGAGCTGTAGTGGATGGGCCTACCACCAATCGGAATGGGCCCTCCAACATTAGTCCACCTGGCCACATCCCTCTGCCTGGAACCAGTCACTACATCAAAATATCAGCATCAATTCAACCAAGAAATGCAAATCACTCACATTGAGAAAATCCAGAAGTGGCATCAGGGGTAGGTTCCTCAAGAATGGGGAATTCCTGCCCATAAGGCCCATCCTTCCTACTCCACAAGTGTCTCTTAACCCGGGACAAAGTTGATCCGGTACGGCGGCATGGCTTCTTCCCAATAAAGCAGAAATGGCATTTTGACGATCGAGGATTGTAATGTTGAAAGCAATCCTTCCCCCTGGCCAAACACTCAGTACAGGCAGGATCAAGAACTTCAACTGCTCTGAACCCATCATAGGTTTGGGAGGGGTCAAAATGGCCAGAAGACGCCATGGAGGGAGAAGACAATCGACTGAAGACGCCAGAACCATGAAGAACAGACGGTGGCGGTGCAGAAGGGGAAGATTAAGTGAGTTCAGTCAGTTTGGAACTCATAACTGAAGAAAGTGCAAGCAGAAGATTCAAGACGTCAGAATCAATCCACTCCACATCAAGAAAAAGAAATTTGACTCAAGGAACTGGGGCCATAACTCAATTATGCCCCACCTCAAAGCCTCTAAGGTGAAGGTTCATACCCCTTTGGGGCTGAACTCATCACCCAGGGCCTCCCCTGCAACTTTGGGGAGGCCAAGATCTTGATGGTCCTGGACCCCTGCAATGGATCCAGGCCATATATGGTGAAAGTTGGAATTGGGCCATTTTTGGGCCCCTTGGTCACCCTGGGTCCCCAGCAAATTTGGGCCCAGGGGCTTCATTTTGGTCCTGGGGGCCTCCAATAGCCCCCACGGACCGCGGACCGCGGCGTACGGCCCACGGCCCACGGACCGCGGACCGCGGCGTACGGTCCACGGCCCACGGACCACGGACTGCGGCGTACGGACCGCGGACCGTAGGATCCCAAAAACATCAAAAAGGCCTATTATGGCCAAAAAACCCAGAAAATCAAAAAAATTGCCCTAGTCACCAAAACACCCAGAAAGGCCAAAAAGGCCATAAAAAGCAAGATACATCAAGATCACTCAAGATGGAGGCCACAGTCCAAAACCCACTGGGAGGGCTGCCTGAGGCCAATTCCTTGGATCATGGGGACAAGACCCCTTGGAGGTTCATTGAATGGATTAAGTCTGGGCCAATGAGTACAAGTCATATACTCATTGGGCACCAATTTTTGAGCACAAGTGCTCAATGGCCTTTATTCTGGGATATATCCCAAGGCCACATCCCAAGACATGGCTGATTGAATCAAAAGAAAGAATTGCATACTCTGGAAGGAATACTCACTCAAATTTGAAAAGAGAGGGGGGAATCAATTGAATTTGGCAGGGAAGAAGTAATATAGGATTTTCAGGATAATGGTCAAGAGGAAAGAAATTTAAAAAGAAATTTTTTTGAAAAAATGTGGGGATATTGAGATGCCACTCAACAGTGGCAGGGTATTATGGTGTTCAGGAGCCCACCAGTTTCAAGAGGGGGATACTGTAACAACCATCCATCAGGGGTAAGGGTATTCATTCATACACCCACTCAAACACCTCAAATCAGCAAATCCAGTATCTGCATCAGCAGTCAGTTTCAGCAATCTTCATTCTGAAACATGCATACAGTTTGGTACATCAATACAGCCTGTCAATACTTGTACAGGATGGATTCACCCTAATACAGTTTCAATACACCAGTATGAAACTGTATGATCACTCCAATACACCACACCTCTTGTACAGGTCCTGTACAGCTGTACAGGACCTGTATTGGCCAGACTCAATTCAACAATCAATTATTCTCATGAAAATTCTTCTCTGGATCAGGGCTGGTGATTCTCACATATACCAGCCCCTCTTTCTCCCCCCTGGGGACTTTTCCCCAGTTAATTAATTTAGTTGATTTATTATTATCTGAATATTCTTATCCTTATATTTTGGGTATTATATTTATTTAATCTTAAGTTAGTCTTTGCCTTTTTTTTTCTTTCTTCGCCTGTACAGTATGAGTTGGGTGGCCATATCCTTATTAACCCTTCTCTTTCCATTCTGACAGGTTGAAACAGTGGACTTGGACTTGTTTGTGGTTGGCTCTTCTATTTCTTATTCTTATTTCTTTTGTTGCTGCTTTTCTTATATTCATTCTTTTAGTAATTCATCTTTAACACTCTTAAGTGTATCCCATCTTATCCTATCCTTGAGCCCTCCATAAGTGAGTCCCAGTCTACTGAGTGCCAGGCCCTCTTCACTTTGGAGAGCCCCTGTGACATTCAAGCCCATCAAGTTCCAGGGTGATAGAAACAGGGAGTAAAGAACAGTATCACATTAAATTTACAAGACTCAAGATCAATGGGCTTATGTAAGAGGTGACTTGGATGAAGAATTCAAAAAAATCAAGACTTTAATGAAGCCATGGACACTTTGGTACACTCAGTATCCTCTTATTCAGACAGAATTAAGTGGTATGAAGATGCTGGCCAGGCTCCAAAGAGAATGTGGATGTCCATGCCTGATATGGGGGATCCAATTGCAAATAAGTATGAAAGACCAGTTTTATTTTATTCCACAGTCCAATATTTCTCTTCTTTCCCTTATTTCTGTCCTCTAAATGACAATAAACCCATTTTTATCTGTTGCTTGGATAGCTGTTCTCATTTTGTTCCATTGGATATCATCATTTATAAAGTTTACCCTGTCCTCCCCATTACTGTGAATTGAGAGTTTAATGCTCAACCACAAGACCTTGGGTGGGCAGATACATTCAAGAAACACAGGATGTTATATTTTTCTAATCTTCCTCTCCCCCTCCATAAAAAACCCACTATATTGGGGGTTGATTCAGATTGATTTTTTTGTATACAGAATTTATGCCAATTATCCCCCTCCCCAATCCTGTTTATTTCTTAAATCCAACCACAGTATCATTTTTAATCAAACATGTGGCACTTTTGTACTTACAAATAGTAAAATTAAGAAAATGAAAAAAACACACCTTTTTGGGCCTTCACTTGTCCCATCAAAAAAAAATCCCCAAGATTATGGGCTTCTGGTTTCTGATTGTCAATATTGAACCCTTAAGTTGAAAAAATGAAGGAACCTCATAAGTGGGAACATTTTCAATTAATTTATATCAAAATATTCCATTTTACCAAATTGGCCAAATTGGAGAAATTTGGATTTTTTTTCAAAATATTTGGGGTTCTTCAAATCCCATGCCGGAAAAATTATGGAATTTTTTTTAAAACAATCTTCAAAGCTAAGCCTGCGGAATTTTTCTTGAAACAATAGGCCACTCACATGTGCTTACCAAAACCCTTTAATAAATTTATAATAATGATGGAATTAATTTGAGTAAACTACCTAATCAAACAGAAAAAGAACACAAAAAAAAGCTTAAGTGGAATTGTTGATGTATCACCATGAAAAATATTCCGACACCTGACAGAAGGTGTTGCATTTGGAAATTAGCTTGGAGACCCAGGATTTGATTGTTTTTAATATTCAATGCTTTTCAAAGCCACTGGAATATCAAATTTTCTTCAATATTTTCTTTCTTTTTTCAACTGAATGGAGTAAGTAGATAGTTTAATATATGAAAATTATTTCCATTTATATTTTCATCTTCAAATTGATACTTTTCAAGATGAAAAATTCAATCTAAATATTTATTTTAAATTTATACAATTCCAATTTTGTTTGAAGGCGAAAAGAATTCAAAACCACTCTTCAAGATGAGAAAAGCTTTCATCTGTCTTTATTTATGACTTATCATTACTTTGTAGCAATATTAATTCTCATTTCTTAATCAAAAACTGGCTCACAAACATCAAAATTAGTTGTTCCAAACTGACTCTTCTTCTGAAGAAGCTGGATTTATGAGAGCTTTTGTGTTTTTATATGTTTAAATTGATGAAACCTGAGAATAAAAAAATAAAGGCTATTGATTTTTTTGAATACAATTACTTATTTACCAAAAGATACAGAAATATATATATACTGTTTTCTTTATTGATCAGAATTCCTGCAAATTGAGTTTCATTTTTATTTTTTTAATTCATAATTCCTTTGTATGATTAATGAATTTCAACAGTTTATAGTATTGCCACCAACATTTATCTCTTTCAGATAAGAAGTTGCTTTCTCTGGCTTGTTTTAAGGTTTTATTTCTGAGCTCAAAAGAGAAGGAGTGGGCTCTATGAAATTTAGCCCCCGTTACTGGCAGAAGTCAATAAATTTCAAAGGAAATTCAAGTAAAGGGCCCATAATGGCAGCTACTGTAAAATCACTGACAATTGTTGACAATATTACATAAGAAGTCATCAAGGTTCCTGTAATGTAATAAACTTGACACATATCAAAAATTTCTAAGTAGGAGGCCTTGTAAATGTCTTCTACTGTAATTTTTATTGAAAAAAAAACATAAAAGTAAATCAAAACCAATTTACAAACATAAAAAATAAACTCAGGATAACTCAAAAAAAACATAAAAAAGCAAAAATTTATCAAAAAATAAAAACAACATATCACCATAACACAGATAATAGAACTAAAACAAATGAAGTAAGAAAATAAAAAAAACTGGTTTAGAGTAGCAGAAAGGCAGTTTCTGCTACTTCTTTTCTCCGAAAAATAGAAAACAAGATTTATTCCAATAATAAAAGTAATTTAAATTCACTTTCCATGGATTCTTTTATAATTAATTTTTTTTGAGGTAGCTCTATCATTTTTCATGAATTATTTGTTAAGAAAAAACTATTCAAGATATTTTTGTGGGTTTTTGATGCTGCTTTTTTTCAAAAATAAAATTAAATAATATTTATTTTTCAAAAAAATGTCAGAAATACAAACAGGAGTATATATTGAATTCAATCTAATTCCAATAATATTAATCAGAATTCTTTTTTTAAAAAAAATAAGGACCAGTTCACTTCATCTATGAGAGATCTCTTCCCAAAAAGCATAGTATTATGTCAAAAAATATCAAAAAAACTTGACTTCCCTTTTTTTTGTATGGACCATCCAGGAGACCTCTTGCAATCAAGTTCTCTCAGTTGGATAGTTTTTTGAAAGTGAATTTGGTAGCCAAAAATGAAGGACAGGATTTTAACTGCCACCCCCAAGGGGTCTCCTATGTATTAGGACTTCACCACATGGGATTTAACCTGGTAAACACTCCCCCCTGTCATGCAGCCCCTGAGGGCTCAGATTGTGGCATAACATTAAGCCTTCAATATATTGTTCTAATTTTGAGAGGATAAACAGAATATCACTTGATTCTCAAATACATATATTTTCAAATTTTTCTAGCATTCTAATTGATAAAAGCATATGATTCATTTTTTATTTCAATAATAAATAAATCGTTTGTAAATAACATCTAATAATGGGTTCAAGAACTTTGGAACAGACAGTTTTTGAATATTTCCATCAAAAAATAATATCAACAGCTTCAATTACTTGGTAAATTTGTGATAATGAAAATTGAATAATTGAAACATGATTCAGACCATTTTTTTATAATAAGTGGACATGGCTCTGAAGTGCGATTTTTTCCACTTAAACCTTAATTCCCAAAAGGGTCTAACCTACTAATGCGGCCTCCCTTAACTCAATGATACCTTTACAAATGATTGAACCCTTTCATTTAGCATAGATACTGAATAAAAACAAGAAATATCACTGTAGTGTATTGTAAAAACACTTGCAAAAGCTGTATATATGCTTTGCTCAACTGGTTTTGAAAAGCATATTGTTATTATCAATTTATAACTATTTAAGGCTGTATAAATATATAAAAAGTACCTTAAAACTCAAAAACCTAACAGAAGACTTATAGATATTATTGAAAAAAAAGCTTTTCAAAAGAACAAATTTCTACCAGATGTTTTGCCTTCATATTATATAGGGTTTACATTGTTTCAAAATAAATGCTTTGATTTTTCTATTTGTTAATAAATATGAATTTTTGAATTATTTTGAATGGCTTTTGTGAATTGACATTAGCTTAAATAAAATTATTGATAGAATTCTATAAAGCTGCTCCCCAGAGATTTGAGGAAACATTCTTATAGAGAAATTTGAAAATCATTTTCTGAATTATTTTTGATAATCTTAGTTTTTTATTGTGTAGTATTGATATAGTCAAAAATACATGTCTATATACTTAAGGTTATCAACCCACCAAGTTCAGATACAATTTAAAGTCTTGTGGTGAATGGAGAGATCTCCATAAATCCTAATCTTTACAACAGGGGCTTGATATTGAGGAAATTGAAGTTAAAGTTTATATAGCCTATGGAATACGGCCAACATGATCAAAAAAAGCTTACACAGTATTTTATCTTAATAAAGTGATTTGAAATGATCAAAGAGTTTATGAAACTGATTTTTAGTAATATCAATACATTAAGATTGAATTTCCTCAAATTCCACACAAATACTTGCATTATTTAAGCTTTTCTTCATTTCTTGATAAAGAAATTGCCCCAATTTTCTTCAAATAACAAGCCAAAGGATCTTGGTTTTTCACATATTAAATTAATTCAATAAATAAAGATGTTTAAATAAGAATTGAAAGTTTCTCCAGCAGAATATAAACCGTGAAGCTAAGTTGGTATCAATAAAGAAAAACATTTAATGCTCCAAAAATTGATGAAGTGCATGTTCTTTATTCTTATGAAGATTTAAAATTCTTTCGTTCACAGTTTTTCATATGAAGATTGGAATAGTCTATAGTTTACACCATGAGATTGCATAATAAAAAGGTTCCCAATTAAAAAACCAAAACTAAATATTCACTTTGAATATTTATATCATATATCTATCAGTGTAAAGCCCTTCTCTCAAGAAGCTTATGGGCTGAAATGGGGGGTATATTACTTCAATATATAGTATCTTTTTTTGGTCCTCTCCTTGAAATGAATTTGTCCCATAAATCTTGAAATCTTGTTCCAATTTTTATTTAAATATTAATTTAAACAGACAAAAAGGAAAGGGATATAATTTCTCACAAAATTAATCCTTTAAATGAGAGTAAAAAGTTCAACAGTAGGGTATATTTCTTGTAATATTCAAATGTTAAAGAAGTCCCAAATTCTGCAAGGAGTTTTATAATTGATGAGGAATTCCTTTGAATCCTGAAGCGTTCAAAGTAAAATATTATTCATATGCGGGCTTCCACAGGTAAGCTTGAAAGATAATTAATATTGAAACAGATATATACATGTAAAAATCTATAAGAAAGATCCCAAAAAGTGAATTTTTTGTAACTGAAATGAGAAAAGTAATAAAAAAGATTAAAACAAAGCTTAATTTGAAATAAGTTTTTAATCATATATTGATGAATTATTAAGCTCTTACAAGCCCAACCAAGCACTGGTATTGAGTCAACTCAAGTGATACTTGGTGGCTTGAATTTATTCCAAAATTCTATTTATAAATTTAATTAATTTTCTATCTTCAACCTTCACCCAATGTATCACCATTGCCAAATTCCATATGAAAGACCTGCTGTCAGGTGTACCCACTTTTCCCATGGTGTATGAGGTGAGCTAAATGCCACTAAACAAATCAATGAAATGTGGGGTTTAACTATCAGGAGTGGAGACTTTCTTTGAAAAAAAAGACCAGGTTATAAAAGCTGGAGGTTTTTTGATCTTAGAAATATTGGTGTAAAAATAAAAACATTCGATTTAAGATAGAAGGAAAATTGAATTTGAATTTGAAATTTAAAAAAAAGAGATCAACATCAGACTCAATCAATTTTTTTTGTTTGAAATAATTTAATAGAAAAAAAGCAAATGAAATTATAATTTTAATTGAAAAAATTCAAACTTGAAAATAATTTCAACTTTTTTCTTTGTTCAAAAATTAAATTCAATAAAAAACAAACAAATTAAATCATCTTTTGGAAGGAAATTCCTTCAAATTGGTAAAAAATTAATTTATTATTTTCAGAAAAAATTCAATTGCATAATCAGTTTTTTTACAGTTTAATAATCAATTGAGATTAAAAAACAAATGGAATTTAACTTTGGCTAGAATAATCCAAAAAGGTGTACTTTTCCATATAGAGAAAACCAAAGAGATGAGTATTACTATATGGGAAAATTGAATTAAATATGTAATTACTCCAAAAAAAAAAAGAAATAAATAAATTAAAATAAAATTATCTTATAAAAAACCATAAAAAAATGTAGGGGTTGTATATGAAACCATAAGTAAAAATGACTATATTTGAATTATTTTACTCTAAATTTCCTAATAATAATTAATAATCATAATAAAAATAATTACACTAATAAAATATTATTGTAATTATGGCATAAAATATATTATATTATTTATAAAGAATAAATGATATATGCAATATTATAAAAATAATATGATAAAATAAATATATTAAGTCTGATGATTATTGTTACCAACAAATAATCATTTCAATAAGAATTCTTATTTGATAAAAAATAAACATTTATGACTAAAATATTATTAATATCAAAATTATAAATAACTATACATACTATTTATATTGATAAAACATTATTTGGAGAGAAATATTATAATAAGATAAGAATGACCTACTATTAACACTTCATATGATAATTTTGAATTTTTTTACTCCTAAAAAAGTAATTAAAACTAAGCTAGAATTTAGTTAAGATTAAAAATAAAGAGAAATACAATTTTTGCAATCTGTATGTGGATTTAAAAATTTCAAGAGAATTTAACAAATTTCAGAAAATATTGATATAATAACAAAATATTTAGTCATTAATAAAGGTGATAGCTTTATTATTTTACCATTTGGTAGTTTTTTTTGTAAGAAAAAAGGTTTTTACCTTTATATCTCATAGTTTATTGGATTTGATGCATCTGAGGGAGAAACGGAGAAAGAAGGGGAATTTATCTAGTAAGAATCCTTCATTATAGAAACCAGATAACTAATAGAACTCGTGGAATGATGCTATAAACTGGAATTAATAATTGATTTAAGGCTTAGAAATTATTACATCATTATTAAACCTTCTCATCTCTTTATTGTGTCATGATTAAAAGTTATCACTATGAACTTCCTTTATTGACATCATAAGCTTTTAAAATAATTAAGTTTTGTGAATAAAGGTAGTTTTAATTATGAAATACTAATATTTACAAGCTTTATCTCATTGAAATGTCTATCTTAAATTAAGATTAGAGTCAAAGATCAAAAATGATCCATTTTATGTTTTAACTTGAATCCTTAATAAACCTGAATTTTTGTATGAGAATGAAATTAAGAGATTTAATTTTAATAGCTTGGAATTTTCTCAATTGGATTACAAGAGGATTTGATTACTTCATAAAAACTCTATTTTTGATAAATTTGCTTGTTAGTCATTTTTTCTGTTGAAATTTACTATTTCAAACTTTGAGCCATTATTTCATAGAGTTATACCTTGAATATAATTAAGAACAAATTCATTCTTTAAATTTGAAGTAGTGAAATCTTGATATTCACTTTATTTTAAGTTTTAAGCATTTTTGGCTTGAGTGGTCCACTGATATGACTATTTTTGGTCAATTTCGCTTCATTATGCACAAACCTACTTATATAAGTTGAATAAAAGATTATAGCTGTATCCAAAAAGTGACTTTGTGTCAAATTTGATTTTGGATAATATCTTCATCATGTGAATTACAAAAGATATGAGCTAAAAGCCATCAATATATGCACTGATCATGGAAGTGCATATATCCAGGTAGCTCAGTAAGTATTGGGGCTTACAGAGATGACATCAAAATATTTATATATGTAATTTTTTATGGGGAATCAATTGGTGTGATTTACTTCACATTCCTATTAATTGGTGTCTAAGATAAGCCAGAGCTTATACCCTCTTATGGCATTTATACTTATTCTAATGTATTTTTAGTAATTGGGTTTTGATTAGTATTCTTAAAATAAGGTTCATAATTCTTTTGTGATAGTTTTGGATATGTGGTAATATTTCATATTCCCTACCACAAAGAAGATTGTACTAAAATATCATATAGCTGTTTAGGGTATCATCCACTGTTGTGCCTCTTCAACAGACTTTTTTAGTCTTGAAGCATAATGCTTAAGTTGCTTTATTCTTTTCTTTTGGTCTTCTTTCATTTCTGAGCCTTCTTAGCAGTTTTTGAAATTATTTATATTCTTCTCAAGTAGACATTCATCTTTGTGCGTTAGGTTTCTATACCTCACAAGGTATTATCTTCATTTTTTTCTTTGTCCTTCTTTCTTTAAGGGATTTTACCATTTATTTTCTTCTCTTTCTTCTAAAGGAGTAATTTCAAGTGATTATATATTTCTCAGGGGAATGAATCACTTATGCATTAAAGTGTAAGATTCTATAGATATTCCAAGAAATTTTGGTTTATTCATTAGATCAACTGTTAGATCTAGTTGAACAGAATGAGGTCTATTTAGGGCTTTAATCATAAAATTTCCCCTTAAGGGAGTGTTTTAATTTATTTGACCCTTCAATTTCATAAAAATTCAAATTTGATACTAGGACTTGGTCTTTTATTTGAAAGTCTGGTGGTCTCCAACTTTTTTCCC
Organism: Austropuccinia psidii; assembly: GCA_023105745.1. NCBI lineage: Eukaryota > Fungi > Basidiomycota > Pucciniomycetes > Pucciniales > Sphaerophragmiaceae > Austropuccinia > Austropuccinia psidii. The sequence goes on along the minus strand of JALGQZ010000007.1, from coordinate 13,694,322 downwards.
ACCTTTTGTTTGGATATTTATAAGAATCTTTCTTAAATCATTTTGAATGATGTCTGGATTTATAACGCATTATTATGAATCTTCTTTCTTCTGGGTGAATTTAAAATAATTCCTTTTTCAGAGTGTCATAGGGTAGTCTTTGGTTCCAATTCTTTTCTAGCATTGCAGGAGATTTAATAGTTGATGAGTGAATTGATTCCTTATATTCAAGTGAAAGAGCTGGTATTAAGAGTACATAAATCATTGGTAAAACCATCATAGTCTTTGAATTATATCCCATAAGAAAAGAATCTTCTCTCTTCTAGGCCATCCGTTTGAGGGCAATAGGCTGTTGAGAATTATAATATTGTCCCAAAAGGGTTATGAAGATTTCTCCATAAATCTGAATTTAATTTAGGGTCTTCACCACTAATAATTCTTTTGAATAAGCCTTTAGGGCTAATTAATTAATCTCATATAATTATGTCTGTATTCATAGCTGTGTCATCTTTGTGACAAGGTAAGAGCATAGGGATTTCACTATATTTGTCCACTAATACTAGTCAGGAATTAAAACTTCTGTCTCCCTCTGGGGGTAGGGCTGGTACACAATTAATATGTACTATTTCCTGTGGGGTTTTTGGTTCTTTGATTTAGATCATCATTAAAAACTTCTTACCTTTAGCTCTGTTTGCTTTTTGACATCTGTCACAATTTTGTAAGTATTCTGCAACATTGTTTCTCCAATTTGGCCACTAAGAACAAGTTTTGACTCATTCTAGTATCCTGTCTTTTGCTAGATATCCAGATAAAACACTATCATGGCATTAATGTAGGATAGAATTTATTAAAACTCTATCTTTCAGAGTCATAACACATGTATATTTAGCTCTATGATAAAGAATTCCATTAAGCGGGTGGAATATACCTTTGTCATAAGATTTTTCCATAGTTAATCTAATTTGGAACATAATTATGGATCTTTACAGTATTTCATTAAGAGTTAGAATTGAAAGTGGCAGTCTTTATGCACTTTATAGTTTTTTCTTACTTGGTCAAAGAGTTCTATGCCAATATCTGTGACACATATTCCTTCTATATGACTTTATGCTTCCTGTGGTACCCATGCTGCATTTTCAGGTGTATTTGCTAGGGCACACCTACTGAGGCCATCTAAAGTTTTATGAAATTTTCCAGACTTTTGGACTGTAGTCATAATTCCTCTATATTCTTGGATAGAAATTCACCATCTTAGCATATGTCTATTTGGTGTCTTCATATTTAGTAATGATCTTACAGAATTGCAGTCTGTAATGACATCAAAGACTGTTTAATCCAGTTAATAGTGTATTTTCTTTATTTCCGACAATAAGAAACAGAATTCAATTTGATTTGAACTATATATGGATTCTGTTGGTTTAATTTACTAGAGATGAAGAAAATTGGTCCCTCAACAGGTTTGTATTTGATTATTGATGTCTGGTTTAGTGCAGCATCTAATACTTCTCCGCAAACATCAATATACAACTTGAAAGATCATTTACGACCTGAAATTGGGAGAAAGGATAATTTGTGAGGGATCTTTTAGTTCACTATATGCTTCAACCCTTTCTTCAGTAATCTAATAGAATTTTTTTTAGTCAGAAAGCTTATAAAAGGATTTATCCATTTTTACAAAGTAATTTATATGATTTCTGTAGTATCCAGAAAATCCTAAGAAATCCTGAATTTCTGTCTTTTTTTTGTGAAACTGGCTTAAGTAGTACTGCTACTACTTTACTTTTCTCAATTCCAACGCTTAGTCTAGATACTACATGTCCAAGCGCTTTCAGTTCACTATATGCAAAGTGAAATTTTTCAAGGATATTTTTATATTGACTTTAACCTTTTTTCGATAAGAATCTTTCTATTATTATAAAGTGATTCTCCCAAGCTTCTGTAAAAACTATTATATCACTAATATATATGATTAGCCATACTACTTGGAGTTCCTCAGAGAATATTGTGTTCATCATTCTTTGATAATGGGAATGGGCATTTTTTATACCAAATGGAATTCTCAGGTATTCATATATACCACAGTGGAATATTGTCTTTAGTAGTGTTTTGGAATTTTAAGCTAAGAAATTTTGCTGAAAACCTTTCAAGGAATCCATGGCTGTGATAAGTTCAGCTTGTGACAATTGTGTAAAGTTCTAATGAATTCTAGGTATTGGATATCTTTCAGGGATAGTGTAGGTATACCAAACCTTAAGATCCCTTAACATTATTTCAGGTTATAATCAAAGGTGTGGTAACTTGTAGCTCTTCATTATTTCCTAATTTCCTTCAAAACCCTATGTCCACTAATTATTTAATTTGGACCTCTAAGGCTTCTCTAGATCTTGGGCTGGCTGGATAAGCTGGTCTTATCAGAAAGGGTGGATAAGGCTTTTATACATGTATTATTCTGGCTAATTCATGTCAAATTATAGCACCAAATGGTTCTTTAGCTTTTCTTTCATTTCTTCTGTTAATTCTTCATTTAATTTCTCCTATTTCAACTGTTCACTTATAATTTGTGTTTGTTTTGGATACCTTCATTTTTAATGAAAGTAATTTGTTTCTTGTTACTTAAGAAGCCAAATGTTTGTCTTTCATTATCTCCTATTGTAAAATAACTAACTTTTTGGCTTGAGATATCTATTCCATATATTGATAAGTAATCCTTTCCAAGTATGAAATGGTTACTGGTACAGTTTTAAGTTAAAAAGAAGATATACTTTTGATCTTATACATTGAGATGGATGTTGGAAAATTAATTTTGAATCAATAATTTCAAGCGTTTTCATGCTTTCACTTGAACTACTAAACTTGATCCCTTGTACTGGTATAAGCTTATCTACCCACTGTTGTCTAAGTGTATTCAGATAATTTTTGCCAATGCAAGTGAAGTATGAATCTTTGTACAGGTTTATCCTTTCCACTTTATTGTTTATCATAACAATTATTATATGGGACTTCCCAGCTGTGTAACCCATCCATTTTGCAGGTTTGGCTATATGAAGTTGGGCATCTTGTATGTTTTTGAGGCATGTATCAGATGTTCCAGCTTGTTGTAAATTGGTGTTGACATCCAATAATTCATAGATTAAAGGAATATTATTTATTTCATCACTTTCAGAAGTTTTTAATCACTAATTTTCTTTTTCAGAATCAGAATCTTCTCTATCACTGTATTCTTCTGCTTCCACAATTCTATTAATTTTTTTTCTTTTTTAAGGCAATTATTGGCTAAGTGCCCCATACCACCACATTTATGGAATTTCCTTTCTCATTGGTATCATTGGGCTTGACAGGCTCTTTCTTGTTGATAATTTTTTCTAAATGGCTTATTTGTACATTTTATGTCCAATTTCTTCCAGGATATTTGAGTATTTGTTCTTTTCACAATATCTTCTAGTGCATTGATTAACTCTCATTTGAAATGTGGCTCTATCCCCCTAATTTTTAGGGAATGTTCCAGTTCTCTTCTAAATTTCTCAAGTAATTTCATATTTACTACTTTTGTCACATTTATGGATATAGGGCGTCCAACCTTTGAGCTTGTTTTAGGAAACAAGTAAAAGGTTTGTCCTTCTTTGGGTAAAAGGATAAATTTTCAAATTAATTCTCCATTTTATAATCCCAGGCATAATTTTCCCACCTTGTGAGTATTTCTTGTTTCTGCCAAGGTCAGGTGTTTTTTTCATTTGCCTGTCTTATGCCATAATTCCATTTTTTTGAGATTTCTCAAACAATGAGTGTAATATTGAAGTTATCAATTCATCTGCTATACAATAATCTTCTTTAAGCATATCAATTGTTTCAAGAAATTAAATATGGTCATATTCACCTTCTCCTGTGAATTTTGGCCATTCCTTGAGCTAGGGGCTTCTTTCATTAGAGTCTGGGTATTGTCATTCTGGCTTAATTCAATCATAACAGGATTTGTAGCTCCTATTTTTGGCTTGACAGGACTTCCTATATGAGAAAATGGTGTTTCTAACTTTTGCATATTTAATCTAGCATCATTAATATCATTCATTATCCTAGTAATTAGTCTGATTTCACTTTTAATGTCATCTTTAAGATTAATTATTGCTTCATAACTGTTTTCTACATGGTCCAAAATTAATTTTTGGTGTGTGGAAGTCTTCTCTTTGAATTTGTAAGGTGTGGATATGAAACTTTGATTAAAAATCAAGTACTTTTCCTGTCCTCAAAATTTGTATAAGGTAAAATTCAGTTAAAAATAGTAAGAAATATTATTTTTAAGAGAAAACACGCCAATTTTATTGTTTATAACTTTATTAGTATAAAACCATAATATTATAGAAATTTATTGTTTTACCAACAATAAAAATTTATCCAAAAAATACTCTACAAGAAATATTTTAAGGCTACAAAAGAAATTTCTTCAAGAGAAATTTCAATTGGAATTAATTGAGCAAAGAACTGCAAGCAATTAATTAAAGAACAAAGTCTTTAAAAAGAATATTAAAGAGAAAACACGCCCAAAAGTGACCAGAGTGAATTTGGAAACAAAGTGACAAAGTTTACAGTGATGAAGGATGCTTTAATTCACTTTTGGGGTGGTTCAGGGGTAAAAATGATTATAAGAGTTACAAACAATGATTATAATGATTTTTTCACGTGGTTAAAAGGATGAAAATGATCTAAAAATGGTGGTTGGAATCTTTGATTGATTGGTTTAACAGTTTTTAAACTAATTAATAAAAGGAAAAGATTCTAACATGAAGAGAAAAGTGGGGTAAAGAAGACATTCTTTTATAGCCATCAATTCTCTTACTCCAAAAGTAAAATTTACTATTGTCAGTCGTGAAAAAGAGTCTGACAACAGAAAAGCCAATTATGGCATCATTGAACCCTGGTTTAGACCAAAAAGGGCTGGTTTAAGCCATTTTTAGCGATTTTAGACCCTTAAATCAGCCATTACTATAGCAATACCAGGCCTAGAGCCTTCAAAACACGTCAGAATGTGTGTCAGAGGCGTAGAAACTAGTTAAACCTGTTTTTACTATGATTGTTTCATCTTAAGGGTAGTTTTACCCTCTTGGCAACAGCTAAAACTACCCCAGTTGGTATCAAAACCTCATCATCAATTGAGTCCACAGACCCTGTAACTCAATTACAGGCCAAAAGTGATGAACTTTTGCGTGAATTTTGACATCCCACGCCTGTCAGCAAAGATTTTTGGGGGTCTGGCTCCCCCTTTGAGCTGGAGTTTCTTTTCCCCCCAAATTTAATCTTTCCAATTTATTTTTCCTTTAATTCCTCATCATGTATTATACTTATAATTTACATATGTAATTCAATTCAATTGTACAGTACAATACAGTAATAATTGACACTTCATATGTAAATCAAAGTTCACTTATGTAATATATGCGCACATTTTGACATTTCAATTGAATTCAATTGAAAATACTTCAATTCGTCATAACTTCTAAACTAAACACAACACCTCAATTTTAACACAAAAATTGATGGTTGACACCACATGTGGTGTGAATTAAATTAAGGTTTTGAGGATTTTCAACTTTTGTATTGAAAATACTAAAAACCTAATTTAAGCTTATTTAGAGTTGAGTTACAAGAATTTCACTCAGAGGTGACCGACCCCACCTGATTTTTTATGAGGAATCCAATGGTGAAATAATTTTTATGTATTTATTTATTGGATAAAAAGTTATAATAAGTTTTATTTAACTTTTTTCCAAATTTATTTATTTTTTCACAATTTTGTTAAAATTCCATTTTTACTTAATTTTTTCAAGTATAAATGTAATTTTATACTTACAAAATTTAATGTATTTTTATTTTTAAATTGTAATTGATTTTTTATTTTTAATATAATTTTATATTTATATTTTGATTCTTATTTTAATAATATAAATAAATTTATTTTATTTATATTAATATGTTATTTTTATATTTGTGGTCTTTTGGGTATATGAAATTACCTCTAAGGCTCACAGAATTTTTCAACAGATATTGATAATTTATTTAGTTTTTCTGCTAGATTATCAATAAATTAATCATAATTTGTTGTAAAGAAATTTTTCTTTCATTTATTTGATATATTTTTACAACTATTGTTTTCTGTGTATTAATTTTTTAGGTATTATAAATTGAAGTTTTTGGTTTATTATTTTCAACCATAAATTTGATATTATCTAGTTCTTTCTTATTTTGTACAAAAATTTGGGATAAGGATGGAAAAATGTTCTTTATTAATTTGAATGATAATAAGTGGCTTTGAATTTTATTTAAAGGTAAAATGCTATTTTTTATTTCTGCTAAAGTATTTACAGAATCAGGAGACAAAGTTGTCTCTTTGGGAGAGGTGTTTGTAACTTTCTTTGTTCCTCTTTGACCTTGAATTTGATAAATTTTCTGCCCATTTGAAAACATTTTCCATGGAGCCTTTTATCATTCTGTAGGTCCTGTAATTGGGGGGGTATGGTTTCTTCCAACTCCTTTTCTTTTTTTCTTCCCTTATTGAAGATTTTGGTTGACTTGAGGCTTTCTGGTAGAGACTACTGGGGCTTCTACCTTGCTTGCCTCTCTCTTTTTTTGTGATATTACTTCATATTTTTTATTTGAAATTTGGATGATATTGAATTCCATCCATTGGATAATTTCACTATTTCCTTCCCTTGAAGGAATTTCTTGAGAATGTGGCAAGAGCTCATCACTCCTTGATGTATTTGGCGTAAAAGTTCTCAATCCTTGTCTTTGTATACTGTGAAATACTGTTTGTATTAGCTCAATTATATATCTATTTGAGCCTTCTGAATGTGATTCATTTCTGATTGAAAGATTCATACTTATTTATAGCTTTTCTTCAGACATAATAGGTGTCTTGATGACTTGCCTTTGAAATAGGGAACTTGCTTGTGTGGATTATGTTCCACTGAGTATTTCCCCCTTTCTTTTCTGTTTTTTGGAATGATTTCACTTCTGAGTATACCCCCATCTGAGTGAATTTAGTATTGGGAACCTCTTCTAGTGTTCATAGTGGAAAATAAACACAATAAAATAAAAATAATAGCGCTTTTTAACATATTTAAGAAAGGTGGTCAGCTTCAGAGTCCTTAATGGTGGGTTCTGGGAAAACCAATTTCTTGGGAGTTATTTTATTAATTGGGATTGGTGTTGAAGAAGTCTCACTAGTTTCTTTCAACAGTGTATGTATTTTCTACTGTTGGATTGTCTTAAAAAACTCAAAAAGATAAAATAATATAAGTCTTTTCATGAAAAGTGTATTTTTTCAAAGATATGGAAATTTCCACATAAAACATTTCCTTATCTTTATTAAATAGAAATAAGTGTAAAAAATAAAATAAAACGAATTCTTCATTTTATATAAGAAAAGAAAATATGCAAAGATTCTTAATAAATTAATAAAAACTTCTTTGGATTACTAGAGTCACTCAAAAAAGTGCTTGCAATTCTAAGCATGTGACAAAGCCACTTGTAAGACAGTGAAATCAGATTTCAAATGCCTCAATAGTTATTAAGTTCAATAGTAATAGAGGTGTCATTAAAAATCATACTTATAGAAATAATCTTTATGGATAAGCCCAATTTGAGTCTTCTCAATAAGGTCTTTAAGTAAAAACTGGGGAGAGGCCCCCAAATGTGAGGTTTGAACATGAAACAGTAAGTAAGAATTACTAATATTATCCATATTCTATTCCAAATTTTCTCATAATGATAATTCATAACAATTGAAACATTATTTTAATTATGGTATAAAATATATAATATTATTGATGAAGAATAAATAATATATATCATATCATAAAAATAATATAATAAAAGAAATATATTAAGGCTAATTATTATTGCTACTGATAAATAATAATTGCATAAAGACTTATTATTTGACAAGAAATTACAATTTATAACTGAAATATTAAAAATATTAGAGTTATAAATAAAGATAATTACTATCTATATTGATGAAACATGGTTTAGAGAGAAATATTGTAATAAGATAAAATTGAACTACTTTTAGCACTTAATATAATAATCTTGAATTATTCTATTCCTAAAAAATTAATCACATCTTGTTTAGAATGTAGTTACAATTAATAATAGAGAGAGATACAATTCCCACAGTTCATACGGGGATTTAGGGATTTTAAGAAAATTTAACAACTTTTAACAAAATATTAATATAATCACCAGATGTTGAAAAATTAATACAAGTGATAACTTTAGTCTTTTACAATTGAAGAATCTTTTTTTACTTTTATATTTGATATTTTATCAGATTTGATGCATCTGAGAGAGAAAAAAAGGGAAGAAGGGGTCTTTATATGGTATATCTCCTACATTCTAGTGACTAAATAGCTCATAGGACTTGTGAAATGATGCTATCCACTAGGATTGATCATTAAGCCTTCTTATCTCATAATTGTGTCATAATTTAATTTTTTCACTAAAAATTTGATTCATTGAGATAATAAGCTTAAAAAATGATTAAATTCCAAGAATTAAGGTAGGTAGAATCCTAAGATACCATAATATGCCAGTATTATATCCTATTTAACTGTTCAAATTAGCTTAAGATAAGAGTAAAAGATCAAAAATGATTTATTTTAAGATTTAGCTTTAGTCCATAATAGCTTTGGATTTTTGCATGAAAATGTGATTCAGAGAGTGAATTCTGGAAGCTTTGTATGTACTTACCATTTTTTCAAGAGTATTCCATTACATAATCAAAGCTCTATTTTTGATTAATTTTCTTTTGAGCCATCTTTTATGCTGAAATTTACTATTTCAAACTTTGATCCATGATTTCTGTCAGGTTGAGTCTATGTTGAAACAGTAATTAGGCTATTTACAACTAGAACTTTGACTGTGACACATAAAAAATGATTTAAGATAATAGTATTTGAGTAAAATAAAGATCTATAATGTAATTAAAGGGTTCTACTATCAAAGAATAGTGGTGGTGAGTGCTATTGAGAACCCTGGGTGCAGTCTTACCAGCTGGATTACTATAATAAGAACTACAATAATCAGAATTATAATTATACCTGATTATTACCCAAGATTAAAACTGTTTTGGACAGTTTACTATGTAGGGTATTCAAGAGCAGGATGAGGAAACAATTCTGGCTGTGAAAAGCCTCCTTTTTATCCTGAAATGGGAAGGAAAGGGTGCTAGACCTTTCCACGTAGAGGAAGTGAAGATTTTTTCACTCTCTGAGACAGGCTTGTGATTTACAAAGACCTGTATAGACTTTATTGGGCTCAGATGTTGTTTTGAAACCACATCTGGGCAGTTTTTACCTATACAGGGTGAGAATTTTCATCTGAGGACCTCACAGCCTGATTCCGACGTGTATGACGCGTAGAATGCTGTACAGAAACTGTATGGGACCCCAGTATTGACTGAAATATGAGGTATTGAATTCAGAACAATCTTCTTCATATATTTTACACCTCATATTCATGATTATGGGATATTATCCCATGGTAAGGCTGTATTGGTCAGAATGTGGGATTTTGACCTTAAAACAGCTTTAGCTTTGTCAGTTCTTGAGATATCAACCTCATAACTGAATATGTGTGTAGCCCTGTATGTGTTCTACACAGTGGTACTTTATTTGATATGGTTATCATTAAATATGACAAAGTTATGCCATGTACAAGATTTTGGTACATATGCGTGGTTTAGGCAAAAAGCTGTATTGGGCTTGTTTGCCCCATAACTTCTGCTATGGTTGAGATATGAGGAAATGGATGACACCATCAGATAGCCCTGATTGTGCTCTTTCCAAAAAGACCCCACTTCAGGTATATCACACTAAAACTGCAAAGGTTAGATGAGAGGTGAATGTTTTGTTCACCCTTATTTGGCCTGAATTTGGCCATAACTCAAGTAATACTGGTGCTAGCTCAGTTTGGCTAGTACCATTGAATAGCCCTGGCCTAGAGATTCATTTTGAGTACCCATTTGATGGGGTTAGGCCTATGCTTTTGAATTTTAAATGAGAGATGAAAATTAAGGTTTATGCTCAGCAATAACTTTGAGCAGGAATAACTTTGTTATTTCTTTTCCTATGGTAATGGGACTTATATTTTTAGAAAGGGGTGAGTTTCCTCTTTCTTTTGATACCTTTTGAGCTGATTTAGCTCAGTCCCATTTTTTGGTGGTATCTTGGCTATACCATTGGTTTATGGTATTTTGGCTGTCATGCTGGTGCTCTGGTTTTGAGTCACAGGCTGACATACCCTCCCTCTAAAAAAGGCTCATCATTGATGAGACTGTTAAGTCCTCCTAGAGGCTCTTAATCTCCTTAGATTAAGGTTCCCATCTGGTATGGTATCCTCTTCCAACCATTTGTCTTTATCAGCTGTTTGGTTCTTGAATCTGACTAAATATTGTCTTTGATCCTTCCTGGCCCCGATGATTTTACTCACAGGTCCTGGGGAGTCCTCCACTTCCACTATCTCTGGTGGTGTGGGGTTCTTCCTCCTGGAGGGGAATTTTCCCTCCTCTGTTTGGAAGTATGGCTTGACCAAACTCACTGGAAAGACTGGGTGCTTTCTGGAAAATTCCTCTGTAAGTTTGACTTCCACTGCATTCTTCCCTATCAATTTAATGATAGTGAAGGGCCCTACAAACGAGTCTCTCATTTTCTCGGGTCCTTTAAGATTGTTGAAGTTCAGTGTAGATACTAACACCTGGTACCCTTCCTTAAAGTCAGGTTCCATGTGTGTCTTGTCCCATCTCTGCTGATTATAATCTTTTGCCTCAGCTATGCATTTAGCAGCTGTGTCACAAGCCCTCTTCCACATATCATGGAAGTCTTTGGCTGTGGGGTGAATCATTAGAAGATTCTTTTTCAAGTGATCCACAGGCAACAAGGGATTCCACCCTTTCTCTACCAGTGCAGGTGTTTTTACTATGGTAGAGTGCTGGCTTTTATTATAAGCCAGTTGGACAGCTGGTAGAAGGGTAACCCAGGCATGGGTATAACCCTCATGGTCCTTGTATTCCATGCCATAGGCACAGAACCTTCTAAGGATGTCCTCCATTGTTTGGATCATCCTTTCAGCTAGGCCATCTGTTTGTGGATGGTAAGCTGTGGAGAAAGAAAGCTTGGTGCCAAGAATGTCATACAAGTTGGTCCAAAATTCAGATGTGAATTCTGGGTCCCTATCACTAATGATGATCTTAGGGACTCCACAGGTAGATATGATGTTATTCCAAAAATAACAGAGCAGTATCCATGGCTGTGTCCTCCTTGTGGCATGGTAGACACCTCATGCTCTTGATGAACCTATCAACTATGATTAAGCAGGCATTGTAGTTTTCATTGCCTCCTGGGACAAGTCCTGTATCCCAGTCCATATTGATGTTTTCCCATGGGTGTTTGGGTTCCTCTATATGTTGAAGTAACCCATACTTCTTACCATGTTTCCTATTTGCCTTTTGGCATCTTTTACAAGTGTTGATGTATTCACTCAGCTCTTGTTCCCACTTGGGCCACTAAGCTGTGCTTGCTACCCTCTCCTTGGTCCTGTCTTCACTCATGTGTCCCATATAGGGGAAGTCATGGCATTCTTTTAGGATCAGAGAGATGTGGTCTCTGTCTACCACTGTGAGTGAACTTGTGTGTTTTTCTCTGTGGTAGAGCAGGCCATCTATAAGGAAGAACTTGTTATCATTATAGGCCCTCAACCAGGGTTCTTCCAGCTGGGATTCCAGTTCTTGACTCCTGTACTTTTGTTGAAGGAGCTGTAGTAGTATGCCACACTTTTTGTGTTTGGCATAAGACTTCAGTACTGCACTAAAAAATTCATTGTACAGTTCAGAGGAACTTATTCCAAATATGGGAGTTTCTGTTCCCTCTGAATCAGTGTTTCCACTGTCAAGGGTACCACTTTCTGGTTCCCATTCAGAAAATCTGAAGTTCTTCCTCCTATCTATTTCCTTGGAATGGATAGGGATTTTGGCTGCAACTTCAGGGTCATAAGCTGGATTGCTCTTGACATTATCCAGTGGCCATCTGCTAAGGCCATCTGCATTGGTATGACTTTTACCTTCCTTGTATATGATGATTATGTTCCCTCTATACTTCTGGATGGCTATTTGCCATCTCAGCATGTGTCTATTTATAGTCTTCATGTTCAGTAAAGACTTTAAGGCTGTGCAGGCTGTGGACTTCAAAGACTGCACCCTCCAAATAATAATGAAGTTTCTCCAGAGCCCAGACTAGACATAGAAATTCAATCTGGGTGGCCCTATACCTGGCTTATGAATCTTTCAGTTGCCTTGAGATGTAGCAAATTACTCCTTCTCTTGGTTCACCATCCACAATTTGTCTTTGGTGAAGGGCTGCTCCTAGGCCTTGACTACATGCTGCATCTATGTATAACTTGAATGGTAGTTCAAAGTCAGGTAAGATGAGCACAGGTGCATTTGTGAGTTCATATTTGATCCTCTCATATGCATCCCTCCTTTCCTTTGTGATTTCAAAAACTACATCTTTTGAACACAACTTGCATAAACTACTAGTTATGTGGGCAAAATTCTTGATGTGGTTTCTATAGTAGCTAGCAAACGCAAGGAAAGATTTCATCTCTTTGATGCTCTTTGGTACTGGCTTTTGCAGTACTGCTGCTACTTTATTCTGGTCAATTGCCAGACTAAGACCTGAGACTTTATGTCCTAGAGCCAGTAGCTCTTGTTGGCCAAAATTACACTTTTTCAGTGAAATTTTCAGATTGATGGGTGTACATTTGCTTAGCACTCTGTCTATGTAATGTACATGGTCTTCCCATGTCTCTGAGTATATAATGATATCATCAATATATACCACCATCCAGCCTTCCGATATTTCTTCTTTAAATATTGTGTCCATCATCCTTTGGAAGTGGGCTGGTGCATTTTTGATGCCAAATGACTTCCTGGTATACTCATATATGCCCATATGGCATATTATTCTGAGTAATTTCATGGAGTTTGGTTTAACTCCATTTTGGTGGAAGCCTTTCATACAATCCATTTTGGTTATGTATTTGGCTTTTGCCGGTTTATCCAAGGAATGAGGTATCCTGGTTATAGGGTACCTGTCTGCTTTTGTGTAGTTATTCAGAGCTCTGAAGTCTCCACACAGTCTAGACTTGACATCATGCCAGGTGATTAGGACAGGGGTGGTGATTTCCACTATTTCATTATGTCCAATCTTCCTGATGACATCCATGTCCAAGGGTTCATTGATATGTTTCTCCATTTCTTTCCTGGTTTCCAGGCTTACTGGATAAGGAGGTCTCCTAAGCATGGGTGGATAAGGTCTTTCCACATACAGATATAGTTCTATATAATGGCCTTTGATCTTTCCTAATGGTTCTTCACCAATGAAAAATGCTGGTCTGTTCTTTCTCAGCATCTTCAGTAAACTTAGTTTTTGTTTACTGGTGAGGGTAGTGCTAAACTGTCCCTCTCTGAATTCATTCAGAAGTTCTTCTAGTGGATCTTGAGAAGTTATATGGTATATATCAAGTGAGAATTTCTTTTCCTTGTTGGTACCAATGGTAATGTGTCTATTTTTACTGTTATAAATATCTATGCCATAAATCCTCTGGTAGTCTGCTCCCAGTAAGAACCCTTGGATGTGGGCATCATTAAGCACTACAAACTCTGGGCTGAGTCTGATATTACCCTTCCTGTGGGGTATAATTATCTCTTTGATAATTGTACCAATGGAAGTCATCTTCCCTGAGGAACTTTTAAAGCTCTTTGCCTTGGTGGGCAAGAGCTGTTTTTACCAATGTGGGAAGTGGTTGTCCAGATAATCTCTGGCCACTATGGAGCAGTGTGCTCCACTGTCAATGATCACTGGATGCTGAGCATTGTCAATACAGACAGTCATCTTTGTGGCTGTTCCATGTATATATGCCATCCCTTTGGTTGGTGTAACCAGGAATGTTTGTGCATCTTGTGTGTGTTTGCACAAGTTTTTATTGGAAGTATCCTGTGGCATGCCTGCTTCCAACTGTATGTCCTGAATTTCTAGTGGGGGTTCCTCTTGGTATTCTACTAGAAATTACTCCTTTGGGTCTTGGTCATCATCAGATAGGTCTCTGATGGCATCACCCATAGAGTCTGATTCAGAATCCTCTGTTGTGGATTCCTCCTCTGGGACTTTCTCAATGGCATAGAACTTTTTCTTTGCCTTTGGATAGTTGTTGGCATAGTGGTCTGTTGAACCAAAATTGTGACAAGAGTTTCTCTTCTTTGCCACTTCTGCCACTCTTTCTTTGGGTTTGTCTTTAAACTCTGCCCTGAAGGGTTGTTTCTCTTTGAAACCACTGCTCTTATATGGGGTGAGTTTCCCTATATTAGTCCTTTTCCTTATGTCTTGTAAGGTATTAGCAATGTCATCTAGAGTGCAATTTTGGTTGCATCTGCATTTTACTGCATGCTCTAGCTCTCCTGGCAGTTGTGTCAGAAGCTTGTGATTCCTCATTTGGATGTTCATCTGAGGATCAATGGCTTTAAGTCTTTTAGACTGTCTAAGACACCACTCATATGGATCTTTGTCCACAGAGTATTTGTCATTGTCAAATGACATGGTCTTTTGCCATATCCAAGTTCCATTACTGTACTTTTGGATGATTTGACTCTTCCACCATGGCCAGTTCCTTCTGCCATGGATTTATTTCATTTCTGTGGACCATATACTAGCATGACCTTTAAATGCAGTATTCAATCTAGCAGTGATCCAGTAGTCTGGTATGCTTGGTACATCAATGAACAGTCCATCAATGTAATCTATTAGCTCCATATGATAATATTCTCCTGTTCCAGAGAATTTGGGCCAGCTTGAGGCCTCAGGAAGCTGTTTCAAGGCTTCCTTCTCTGAATAAGACATGCCATCTCCATCCTGGTATTGTGATGGAGATCTTGCCTTATTCATCAACATGGCATCTGGTTTGATGTCATCTGGTTGATATGGATTTTCCATAACTTGGCCTTGTGGTTGGGGCTTCAAGTTATGGTAGACATTAAACACTTTGTTTATGTATTGGTCCAGACAATCCCTGTCCCTTTTGCTGTGGTGTTGTTCTTCAAAGACTAGATTCAGTCTTTTTTTAGTTTCTTCAGAGGCTTTGCTCAATTGAGCATGTCCTTCTTGAAGATTTTTAACTATTTTTTCCATGGAGGCTTGTAATTTTTCATCCTCTCATGGCTGGCTTCAAGTTCTGCAAACTTCTTTGCAGATTTCTCAGCATATTGGGACATTTGTAACCACAGTGTATCACTGTTGATGTTACTCTCAGATGTGACAATGTTATGTTCAGTCTGAGTGGGGGTAATGTCTCTATTACTAGGACTACTGATTCTAGAGTGGTTTACAGCTACTTCTGGTTCCTGTGCACTTCTTTTACCAAATCTAACAGCTTCTGAATAATAGGGTCTGACTCTTTCCTCCTCTGGTTGAAGGAGGCTTTGTTCTTGCCCTTTTTCCCTTGTCTTCTCCTGGAAACTCCCTGGAATTGTGAAGAATGGTGACTCTTGGCCACTGATCTGCTGGTTTCTGAATGGTGTGAAGCCACTGGAGAGCTGATTTGGCCTGCTCCTTGTGAGCCTGAAGGAATCTGAGTAGGCCCTGTCTGGGTTAACTGTTCTTCTATAGCTTGGATAGTGGTTTGATTCTCCCTTATCCTCTGTGCCCTTGCCTCCAGGAGTCTGAACTGCCTGGTAGTGTGGGAACTCCTCTTGTGTGGGATTAAAATGAGGCAGTACCTGGAGGGGGAAATCACAGGTAACTAGTTTTGAATTGCTAATAACTCCTGTAACCAAGGGTGGCAAGGGTGTATTGCCTGCCCCTCCTGAAATACTGAACAAAATCTTCCTTGGAGCTCACAAACCAAAATAAAATTAGTAAGTGGCTTTACAACTGCAGAAGACAAAATTCAGCAGTCTCAGATCTGTAAGGTGTGGATATGAAACTTTGATTAAAAATCAAGTACTTTTCCTGTCCTCAAAATTTGTATAAGGTAAAAATTCAGTTAAAAATAGTATGAAATATTATTTTTAAGAGAAAACACGCCAATTTTATTGTTTATAACTTTATTAGTATAAAACAATAATATAAAAATTTATTGTTTTACCAACAATAAAGATTTATCCAAAAAATACTCTACAAGAGATATTTTAAGGCTACAAAAGAAATTTCTTCAAGAGCAATTTCAATTGGAATTAATTGAGCAAAGAACTGCAAGCAATTAATTAAAGAACAAAGTCTTTAAAAAGAATATTAAAGAGAAAACACGCCCAAAAGTGACCAGAGTGAATTTGGAAACAAAGTGACAAAGTTAACAGTGATGAAAGATGCTTTAATTCACTTTTGGGGTGGTTCAGGGGTAAAAATGATTATAAGAGTTACAAACAATGATTATAATGATTTTTTCACGTGGTTAAAAAGATTAAAATGATTTAAAAGTGGTGGTTGGAATCTTTGATTGATTGGTTTAACAGTTTAAACTAATTAATAAAAGGAAAAAGATTCTAACATGAAGAGAAAAGTGGGGCAAAGAAGACATTCTTTTATAGCCATCAATTCTCTTACTCCAAAAGTAAAATTTACTCTTGTCAGTCGTGAAAAACAGTCTGACAACAGAAAAGCCAATTATGGCATCATTGAACCCTGGTTTAGACCAAAAAGGGCTGGTTTAAGCCATTTTTAGCCATTTTTAGCCATTTTTAGCCATTTTAGACCCTTAAATCAGCCATTACTATAGCAATACCAGGCCTAGAGCCTTCAAAACACGTCAGAATGTGTGTCAGAGGCGTAGAAACCAGTTAAAACTGTTTTTATTATGATGGTTTTATCTTAAGGGTAGTTTTACCCTCTTGGCAACAGCTAAAACTACCCCAGTTGGTATCAAAACCTCATCATCAATTGAGTCCACAGACCCTGTAACTCAATTCCAGGCCAAAAGTGATGAACTTTTGCGTGAATTTTGACATCCCACGCCTGTCAGCAAGGATTTTGGGGGTCTAGCTCCCCCTTAGAGCTGGAGTTCCTTTTCCCCCCCAAATTTAATCTTTCCAATTTATTTTTCCTTTAATTCCTCATCATGTATTATACTTATAATTTACACATGTAATTCAATTCAATTGTACAGTACAATACAGTAATAATTGACACCTCATATGTAAATCAAAGTTCACTTATGTAATACACGCGCACATTTTGACATTTCAATTGAATTCAATTGAAAATACTTTAATTCCTCATAACTTCTAAACTAAACACAACACCTCAATTTTAACACAAAAATTGATGGTTAACACCACATGTGGTGTGAATTAAATTAAGGTTTTGAGGATTTTCAACTTTTGTATTGAAAATACTAAAAACTTAATTTAAGCTTATTTAGAGTTGAGTTACAAAAATTTCACTCAGAGGTGACCCCACCTGATTTTTTATGAGGAATCCAATGGTGAAATAAAATTTATATGTTTATTTATTGGATAAAAAGTTATAATAAATTTTATTTAACTTTTTTCCAAATTTATTTATTTTTTCACAATTTTGTTAAAATTTCATTTTTACTTAAATTTTTCAAGTATAAATGTAATTTTATATTTACAAAATTTAAAGTAATTTTATTTTTAAATTATAATTAATTTTTTATTTTTAATATAATTTTATATTTATATTTTTTATTTTTATTTTTAATAATATAAATAAATTTATTTTATTTATATTAATATGTTATTTTTTATATTTGTGGTCTTTTGGGTATATGAAATTACCTCTAAGGCTCACATTCCCTCCCCCTAAAAAAGAATATTACTTTGTAATATTGGTGTTTCTAGTGTGTCTGAATCTCCTCAGGAGTTTGGTGGCTTCTGGTATATCTTTCTCTTCTAACCATTCATCTTCACAAGTTGGGTCACTGTACCTAACAAGGTATTCCCTTACTTTCTTGGTTCTTAATTTCCTTTCTTTAAGAACTTTGGTTATTTTCTTAGTACCAGATGTCTCAATAGGGGGTATAACTTGGGGAATCTTATTCCTCAAGGGAAATTTCTCAGCATCACTAGATTTTTATGGCTTTATCAAGCTTACTGGAAATGTAGGGTGCTTATTGCTAAGTTCTTCAGATGACTCTACTTCAACAGCATTTTCTCCATGGAGGGCCTTAATCACAAAAGGTCCTGCAAAGGAGTCTTTTAACTTTTTACATCCTTTGATGTTATTGAAGTTAGTGGTGGATACAAGAGCTAGGTCCCCCACTTTGAAATCTGGAGTTGCATGAGATTTATCCCATTTGTCTTTAGCATATGCAAAAGAGTCCTCCATGCATCTCACTGCATGCTTTCTAGCTTTGTCTAGCATTCCTTTGAAGCTAGCAGCTGTGGGATGTATTTCAATTAAGTCTTTCCTCAAGGAATCTTGGGGTAACTTGGGGTTCCATCCTTTTTCTAGAATAGCAGGAGTCTGATTGGTACTGGAATGGATTGATGTTTTATATGCTAATTCCAGTGCTGGTAACAGAGTACACCAATCATGGGTAAATCCATCACAATCTTTGAATTCAAGGCCATATGCACAAAATCTTCTCACCATGTCCTCTAAGGTTTGGATCATTCTTTCAGCCAGACCATCAGTTTGTGGGTGGTAGGCTGTAGAGAAAGACAGTTTTGTGCCAAATAATTGGTGAAGATTTGTCCATAGAGCTGAAGTGAATTTGGGATCTCTATCACTGATGATATTTGTAAATATCCCAGTCCATGACACTACTCTATTCCATATCAGAAGAGCTGTATCCATGGCTGTATCATCTTTGTGACATGGTAAAAAGATTGGAGTTTTACTGAATCTGTCCACAATTACTAGGCAAGCATTATAGCTCCTGTCACCTCCTGGTGGTAGGCCAGTTACCCAATCCATATGGACAATTTCCCAAGGTCTGTTTGGTTCTTGGATTTTCATCATATTTCCAAGTCTTTTGCCAGTGGATTTATTTGCCTTTTGGCATCTGTCACAGGTTTTGCAATATTCTGCAACATCTTTTTGCCACATTGGCCACCATATGCAGGTCTTTACTTTCTCTCTTGTTCTGTCCTCAGAAAGATGTCCTGAAAAGGGACTATCATGGCATTCTTTCAGTACAAGATTGATTAATGACCTGTCTACAACTGTCATGACACATGTGTGCTTGGTTCTGTGGTAAATTATACCATCCAGTAGGTGAAATCTCCCTTCATTATAAGATTTTCTCCATACTTCATCCAAGGCATGTATTAGAGAGTTGTCTTTACAGTCTTTGTTAAGTAATTGGCATAAGATGCTACAATTCTTATCTTGAGTGTAACTATTTCTGACTTCTTCAAAGAAGGTGGTGTTCAAGTCTGTAACACTTATTCCTTCTATTGGAATTTGTGGTGAAGCTTCTTCTGGAACATAAGCAGGATTATCAATGTTATTTGGTAATGGCCATCTGCTTAGTCCATCTGCATTCTTATGAATATTCCCATCCTTATGAACAATAGTCATATTGCCTCTGTATTCTTGTATGGCTATTTGCCATCTGAGCATGTGTCTGTTAGGTGTTTTCATGTTCAAAAGTGATTTCACAGCTGTACAATCTGTTATTACTTCAAAAACACATCCCTCTAAGAAATAGTTCAATTTCTCTAAGGCCCAGACAAGGCATAGACATTCCATTTGACTTGCTCCATATCTGGCTTCAGTTGGTTTGATTTGCCTGGATATGAAACATATCGGTCCTTCTACAGGTTTGTCATTTATGATCTGAACTTGGTGAAGTGCAGCACCTAGTCCATCCCCTGATGCATCAATATACAGTTTGAAAGGCAATTTAAAGTCTGGCATCAGTAAGAGTGGAGCAGTGGTCAATGCTTCTCTTAGAGACTCAAAAGCTTTGACTCTGTCAACAGTCATCTCAAATACTGTGTCTTTGTCACACAACTTATAAAGTGGTCTTGCTATGGATGCAAAGTCTTTAATGTGTTGCCTGTAATATCCTGCAAAACCTAAGAATGACTGAATTTCCTTCTTATTCTGAGGCATGGGTTTTAACAATACTGCTGCAACTTTGTTTTTATCAATTCCAAGGGACAAACCAGATACAACATGTCCTAGTGCCTTAAGTTCTTTAAATCCAAAATGACATTTCTTCAAGGAGATTTTCATGTTTACTGATTGGATTTTTGTCAAAACTCTTGATAATCTGTACATGTGCTCCTCCCAAGTCTTTGAACAGATAATAATGTCATCAATGTAAATGATTAACCATCCCTCTGAGAGTTCTTCAGGGAAGATTTCATTCATCATTCTTTGGAAGTGTGAAGGTGCATTTTTGATACCAAAGGGCATCCTTAAGTATTCATACACTCCACAATGAACAATAATTCTCAAGTATTTTCTTGCTCCTGGTGTTACTACATTTTGATGGAATCCTTTAAGGGCATCCATAGTGGTTATATACACTGCTTGAGATATTTGAGTAAGGGCAATTTGGATTTTTGGTATTGGGTATCTGTCTGGAACAGTGTAAGTGTTCAGAGCTCTAAAGTCCCCAACCATTCTGGATTTTCCATTATGCCACGCCACTATGACTGGTGTAGTTATTTCTACTTCCTCATTGTGGCCTACTTTTCTTATTACACCAAGGTCTAGAAGTTCTTTGATATGAATTTCTAGAGCTTCTCTTGATTTTGGACTTGCTGGATAAGCAGGTCTTCTTAAGAGTGGTGGATAAGGTCTCTCAATGTTAAGAATGATGTCAACTTCATGACCAATAATTGCTCCCAGAGGTTCTTTGTCTGTAGCAAATGCTCCTTTGTGGTCATACAAAAGGGAAGAAAGTTCATTTTCTTGTTTATCAGTCAGATGAAGGCTTATCTCAGCCTCATTTAACTGTTCAGACTTGAATTTTTCTAACTCTAAGTTGACTGGTGATACTTTGTTTACTGTAATTTGTCTTTTAAATGGTAAAAAGGCAAATTTCTGGCGCTTATTGTCCCCAATTGTAAAGTATCTGTCTTTGTTATTATGTAAATCTATCCCATACATGATCAAATAGTCATTTCCCAATATAAAATGGGTACTAGAGCAATTTTCCATAACAACAAATTCAACTGTGATCCTTAAATTCCCATTTATGTGTGGGAATATGACATTGGTCTCAAAGATTCCTAATGCTTTCATTGGGTTACTTGCACTGTTGAATTTTATACCATCAATTGGTAACAATTGGTCTTCAAAATTTGGTACACAAGTCTTAAGAAAAGATTTTCCAACACAAGAGCAGAAGGCTCCTGGGTCAAGCAAAAGTTTGGTGGGTTTGTTGTCAATTACCACTTCTGTTATACAGGAGTTACCAGCTGTATAACCTTTTCCTCTGTTTGGTTTTGTCTTCATAAGTTGTGCATCTTGAATTTTTGATAAATCAACTTGACCATTGCTCAATTGTGGTAAGTGGGAATAAGATTCCATGATGTCAAAAGTGGCATTGATATTTTCTATATCTTTTGAAGATTCAGAAAATATGGATGACTTATCATCTGAATTGTCTTCAATTATGTCTTCTTTTTCAACATCTGGTTCTTTTTCAATGTCAATTTCATTGATTTTCCCCCTTTTTGGACATGTATTGGCTAAATGGGTGGTGCTTTGGCAAATATGGCATTTTCTGACTGTATCTGCAGATTTATATTTAATATTACTAGAATTTTCTTTGGGGTTTTTGTCCACAGAATCTTTCCAAGGTGTATTAAACCTTGTTTTAAGATTCACCCTACTAGAACCAATTTTGGTTCTGGTGGTTACTTCTTCTAGTATATTGATAATATCCTCTGCTGAAGATTGTTCAGTAGTCCTGCTTTTGACAGCATGCTCTAAGTCACCTCCACATTGTCTCAGAATTTTTCTATGGATCATAAATTCTGACATGTCAGGATATAATGCTGTTAATCTGTCCTTTTGTTGGCAAAACCATGGTAAAGCTTTGTCTTTATCAGCATTAAATTTGGCAGATTCAAAGGCTGTTTCAACTTTAAACCTCCAAGCATTATTTGCCCATTTGTTGATGATTTGGGTTTTCCACCAAGTCCAACTCTGGTGTCCATGTGCTTGTCTTATTTTGATGTACCATCTGTGAGCTGATCTGGTAAACAAGGTGTTAAACCTGGCTGTTACCAATCTGTCTGGTAATTCAAAATCCTCTTTGATCATGTCAATACCTCTAATGAATTCCATATGGTCATACTCTCCTTCACCACTGAAGTGAGGCCATTCTTTAAGTTTTGGAACTTCTTTCAAGAGTGCTTGGCCCATTGATGGTTCCAAGTTATGAAAAGAAGTGGATAATTCATTTTTTAATTGTGAATTATCAGGATCCAATACTTGTGGATTTGAAATTCTTGTGCCCTCATTTTGATTTAGAGGTGTAGACATTCTTGGTAAGGTGTTCAGTAATTGTTCAATGTCATTCATTTTACTGTTGCTACACCTTTGGGAATTTCTGTATTCATGTTGGAAGCTTTGTATTAAATTTATTACTTCAATTTTATAAATGTCTTCTTTATGTGTAAGTTCTTGCCATAACTCTGTCTGTCTTGTATTATCAGCAGTGACTTGATTCAATTTCATTGATAATTTTGATACTTCTTCTTGTGAAGCATCAAAACACTTTTTCAAGGCAATGGTATATGTCTTTACTTCAGTAAATGAATTTGAAATGTCATCAAGGACTTTCTTGTTATCTGTCTTGATAATATTTATGGCTTGTTTAATTCTTGTTTCAATTATGTCATCAATATTGAATTTAGAATATTTATCTGTTAATTCTTTAATAATGGCAGATTGTTCATTTATTTTATTGTTAGAAGAATTATCATTATTGGAATTTTTAATTGTTCTCAAAACTTTTTCAAAACACATAAGTGTTTCATTAATTTGGCACAGACTCAGGTTGTTTGTTTTAATGTTGTTACAAATGGTGTCATTTTTATCAGAAAGATGTTTTTTCACGTCATTTATAGCATTATACAACTCTGGGATGGAATCAAATATGTCAGAAATCATTTCTGGAACCTTAATCTGGCTTCCTCCTTCTTCTGTAATTCCATCATGGTTCTGGCCATCTGAAATACATTTTCCATGGCATCCTGCTGAATCTTTGGGATTCTGTAGCCCTGGCTGTAAGGTTTTGGGGCTGGTGCCTTCCCTTTGCCCTTGTTTGGAGTTTGTGGCTGCTTTTTCACGTTGGAATTGCTGCTGCTGGCCACTGGGGCTGTTTTTGGCACTGGTTTGGCTGGTGGAGGGTTGTTTTTCCTCCATTCTAGTGTCAAAAGCATCATGTTTTTCTTCTCCATCAATGGATGCCATCCATTGAGCAATTTGCAAGTGTTGGGATGGCCCAAGAATTTTCTTACTGTCAGGTAAGAATTCATGCAATTCTTCCACAGGTCTGCAAGGATCTGGTACTCCTTGAATTGGAGTGCATTGTTGTATGCACTGTGGCTGGCTTTGTATATGTCCACAGAGGCTTGTTGTGGTGGTGTCAGCTCTTTTTGAAGGTAAAATGGTATTATCAGCTTCAGAATGACCCATTTTAGTTGTTTGGAAGTCATCAACTGACCCTTTTCCTTCTGTACCTGGTTGGCCTCTGCCATAATCACGTCTATTACCTTTTTGGGAGCTGCTTGAGGGGTTGTAGCTGGCTCCTGACCTGGTTGAAGGCATAATTATGGTTAAAAAAGGCTTAAAATAGTATTTTTACGTCAAAAACTTACTATTGGCCAAATGTTTGGCTTTCTGAAGTGTATTACTTATATCCAAGTTAATTAATTCAGAAGATATTGGTTCAGGTTGATTATTTTGAGTCACAATAACAGTACTATTATGATCAGAATTAACAGTACTGGCAGGGATAATGCTGGTTACTGTTGAGGCTGTTTCAATGTTTTCTTGTCTTACCACGTTGTCAGACACTAAAATTAATGAAAAAGCCAATTAATTAAGTAAAAAAAAGGTTATTTCAAAAAAGAAATAAAAATATAAGCCTCACTTATAATATGAAAAAAATTATTTTTTAAGGATTTTTTTTGGATTATAAGTATTTTTTATATGTTTTTAAATTTTTCAATATAAGAAAAAAGATTTAAAAAGAGTAAAAAAAATATGTCACAGGTAAAATATCACGGCTGGGCCCCCAAATGTAAGGTGTGGATATGAAACTTTGATTAAAAATCAAGTACTTTTCCTGTCCTCAAAATTTGTATAAGGTAAAAATTCAGTTAAAAATAGTATGAAATATTATTTTTAAGAGAAAACACGCCAATTTTATTGTTTATAACTTTATTAGTATAAAACAATAATATAAAAATTTATTGTTTTACCAACAATAAAGATTTATCCAAAAAATACTCTACAAGAGATATTTTAAGGCTACAAAAGAAATTTCTTCAAGAGCAATTTCAATTGGAATTAATTGAGCAAAGAACTGCAAGCAATTAATTAAAGAACAAAGTCTTTAAAAAGAATATTAAAGAGAAAACACGCCCAAAAGTGACCAGAGTGAATTTGGAAACAAAGTGACAAAGTTAACAGTGATGAAAGATGCTTTAATTCACTTTTGGGGTGGTTCAGGGGTAAAAATGATTATAAGAGTTACAAACAATGATTATAATGATTTTTTCACGTGGTTAAAAAGATTAAAATGATTTAAAAGTGGTGGTTGGAATCTTTGATTGATTGGTTTAACAGTTTAAACTAATTAATAAAAGGAAAAAGATTCTAACATGAAGAGAAAAGTGGGGCAAAGAAGACATTCTTTTATAGCCATCAATTCTCTTACTCCAAAAGTAAAATTTACTCTTGTCAGTCGTGAAAAACAGTCTGACAACAGAAAAGCCAATTATGGCATCATTGAACCCTGGTTTAGACCAAAAAGGGCTGGTTTAAGCCATTTTTAGCCATTTTTAGCCATTTTAGACCCTTAAATCAGCCATTACTATAGCAATACCAGGCCTAGAGCCTTCAAAACACGTCAGAATGTGTGTCAGAGGCGTAGAAACCAGTTAAAACTGTTTTTATTATGATGGTTTTATCTTAAGGGTAGTTTTACCCTCTTGGCAACAGCTAAAACTACCCCAGTTGGTATCAAAACCTCATCATCAATTGAGTCCACAGACCCTGTAACTCAATTCCAGGCCAAAAGTGATGAACTTTTGCGTGAATTTTGACATCCCACGCCTGTCAGCAAGGATTTTGGGGGTCTAGCTCCCCCTTAGAGCTGGAGTTCCTTTTCCCCCCCAAATTTAATCTTTCCAATTTATTTTTCCTTTAATTCCTCATCATGTATTATACTTATAATTTACACATGTAATTCAATTCAATTGTACAGTACAATACAGTAATAATTGACACCTCATATGTAAATCAAAGTTCACTTATGTAATACACGCGCACATTTTGACATTTCAATTGAATTCAATTGAAAATACTTTAATTCCTCATAACTTCTAAACTAAACACAACACCTCAATTTTAACACAAAAATTGATGGTTAACACCACATGTGGTGTGAATTAAATTAAGGTTTTGAGGATTTTCAACTTTTGTATTGAAAATACTAAAAACTTAATTTAAGCTTATTTAGAGTTGAGTTACAAAAATTTCACTCAGAGGTGACCCCACCTGATTTTTTATGAGGAATCCAATGGTGAAATAAAATTTATATGTTTATTTATTGGATAAAAAGTTATAATAAATTTTATTTAACTTTTTTCCAAATTTATTTATTTTTTCACAATTTTGTTAAAATTTCATTTTTACTTAAATTTTTCAAGTATAAATGTAATTTTATATTTACAAAATTTAAAGTAATTTTATTTTTAAATTATAATTAATTTTTTATTTTTAATATAATTTTATATTTATATTTTTTATTTTTATTTTTAATAATATAAATAAATTTATTTTATTTATATTAATATGTTATTTTTTATATTTGTGGTCTTTTGGGTATATGAAATTACCTCTAAGGCTCACATTCCCTCCCCCTAAAAAAGAATATTACTTTGTAATATTGGTGTTTCTAGTGTGTCTGAATCTCCTCAGGAGTTTGGTGGCTTCTGGTATATCTTTCTCTTCTAACCATTCATCTTCACAAGTTGGGTCACTGTACCTAACAAGGTATTCCCTTACTTTCTTGGTTCTTAATTTCCTTTCTTTAAGAACTTTGGTTATTTTCTTAGTACCAGATGTCTCAATAGGGGGTATAACTTGGGGAATCTTATTCCTCAAGGGAAATTTCTCAGCATCACTAGATTTTTATGGCTTTATCAAGCTTACTGGAAATGTAGGGTGCTTATTGCTAAGTTCTTCAGATGACTCTACTTCAACAGCATTTTCTCCATGGAGGGCCTTAATCACAAAAGGTCCTGCAAAGGAGTCTTTTAACTTTTTACATCCTTTGATGTTATTGAAGTTAGTGGTGGATACAAGAACTAGGTCCCCCACTTTGAAATCTGGAGTTGCATGAGATTTATCCCATTTGTCTTTAGCATATGCAAAAGAGTCCTCCATGCATCTCACTGCATGCTTTCTAGCTTTGTCTAGCATTCCTTTGAAGCTAGCAGCTGTGGGATGTATTTCAATTAAGTCTTTCCTCAAGGAATCTTGGGGTAACTTGGGGTTCCATCCTTTTTCTAGAATAGCAGGAGTCTGATTGGTACTGGAATGGATTGATGTTTTATATGCTAATTCCAGTGCTGGTAACAGAGTACACCAATCATGGGTAAATCCATCACAATCTTTGAATTCAAGGCCATATGCACAAAATCTTCTCACCATGTCCTCTAAGGTTTGGATCATTCTTTCAGCCAGACCATCAGTTTGTGGGTGGTAGGCTGTAGAGAAAGACAGTTTTGTGCCAAATAATTGGTGAAGATTTGTCCATAGAGCTGAAGTGAATTTGGGATCTCTATCACTGATGATATTTGTAAATATCCCAGTCCATGACACTACTCTATTCCATATCAGAAGAGCTGTATCCATGGCTGTATCATCTTTGTGACATGGTAAAAAGATTGGAGTTTTACTGAATCTGTCCACAATTACTAGGCAAGCATTATAGCTCCTGTCACCTCCTGGTGGTAGGCCAGTTACCCAATCCATATGGACAATTTCCCAAGGTCTGTTTGGTTCTTGGATTTTCATCATATTTCCAAGTCTTTTGCCAGTGGATTTATTTGCCTTTTGGCATCTGTCACAGGTTTTGCAATATTCTGCAACATCTTTTTGCCACATTGGCCACCATATGCAGGTCTTTACTTTCTCTCTTGTTCTGTCCTCAGAAAGATGTCCTGAAAAGGGACTATCATGGCATTCTTTCAGTACAAGATTGATTAATGACCTGTCTACAACTGTCATGACACATGTGTGCTTGGTTCTGTGGTAAATTATACCATCCAGTAGGTGAAATCTCCCTTCATTATAAGATTTTCTCCATACTTCATCCAAGGCATGTATTAGAGAGTTGTCTTTACAGTCTTTGTTAAGTAATTGGCATAAGATGCTACAATTCTTATCTTGAGTGTAACTATTTCTGACTTCTTCAAAGAAGGTGGTGTTCAAGTCTGTAACACTTATTCCTTCTATTGGAATTTGTGGTGAAGCTTCTTCTGGAACATAAGCAGGATTATCAATGTTATTTGGTAATGGCCATCTGCTTAGTCCATCTGCATTCTTATGAATATTCCCATCCTTATGAACAATAGTCATATTGCCTCTGTATTCTTGTATGGCTATTTGCCATCTGAGCATGTGTCTGTTAGGTGTTTTCATGTTCAAAAGTGATTTCACAGCTGTACAATCTGTTATTACTTCAAAAACACATCCCTCTAAGAAATAGTTCAATTTCTCTAAGGCCCAGACAAGGCATAGACATTCCATTTGACTTGCTCCATATCTGGCTTCAGTTGGTTTGATTTGCCTGGATATGAAACATATTGGTCCTTCTACAGGTTTGTCATTTATGATCTGAACTTGGTGAAGTGCAGCACCTAGTCCATCCCCTGATGCATCAATATACAGTTTGAAAGGCAATTTAAAGTCTGGCATCAGTAAGAGTGGAGCAGTGGTCAATGCTTCTCTTAGAGACTCAAAAGCTTTGACTCTGTCAACAGTCATCTCAAATACTGTGTCTTTGTCACACAACTTATAAAGTGGTCTTGCTATGGATGCAAAGTCTTTAATGTGTTGCCTGTAATATCCTGCAAAACCTAAGAATGACTGAATTTCCTTCTTATTCTGAGGCATGGGTTTTAACAATACTGCTGCAACTTTGTTTTTATCAATTCCAAGGGACAAACCAGATACAACATGTCCTAGTGCCTTAAGTTCTTTAAATCCAAAATGACATTTCTTCAAGGAGATTTTCATGTTTACTGATTGGATTTTTGTCAAAACTCTTGATAATCTGTACATGTGCTCCTCCCAAGTCTTTGAACAGATAATAATGTCATCAATGTAAATGATTAACCATCCCTCTGAGAGTTCTTCAGGGAAGATTTCATTCATCATTCTTTGGAAGTGTGAAGGTGCATTTTTGATACCAAAGGGCATCCTTAAGTATTCATACACTCCACAATGAACAATAATTCTCAAGTATTTTCTTGCTCCTGGTGTTACTACATTTTGATGGAATCCTTTAAGGGCATCCATAGTGGTTATATACACTGCTTGAGATATTTGAGTAAGGGCAATTTGGATTTTTGGTATTGGGTATCTGTCTGGAACAGTGTAAGTGTTCAGAGCTCTAAAGTCCCCAACCATTCTGGATTTTCCATTATGCCACGCCACTATGACTGGTGTAGTTATTTCTACTTCCTCATTGTGGCCTACTTTTCTTATTACACCAAGGTCTAGAAGTTCTTTGATATGAATTTCTAGAGCTTCTCTTGATTTTGGACTTGCTGGATAAGCAGGTCTTCTTAAGAGTGGTGGATAAGGTCTCTCAATGTTAAGAATGATGTCAACTTCATGACCAATAATTGCTCCCAGAGGTTCTTTGTCTGTAGCAAATGCTCCTTTGTGGTCATACAAAAGGGAAGAAAGTTCATTTTCTTGTTTATCAGTCAGATGAAGGCTTATCTCAGCCTCATTTAACTGTTCAGACTTGAATTTTTCTAACTCTAAGTTGACTGGTGATACTTTGTTTACTGTAATTTGTCTTTTAAATGGTAAAAAGGCAAATTTCTGGCGCTTATTGTCCCCAATTGTAAAGTATCTGTCTTTGTTATTATGTAAATCTATCCCATACATGATCAAATAGTCATTTCCCAATATAAAATGGGTACTAGAGCAATTTTCCATAACAACAAATTCAACTGTGATCCTTAAATTCCCATTTATGTGTGGGAATATGACATTGGTCTCAAAGATTCCTAATGCTTTCATTGGGTTACTTGCACTGTTGAATTTTATACCATCAATTGGTAACAATTGGTCTTCAAAATTTGGTACACAAGTCTTAAGAAAAGATTTTCCAACACAAGAGCAGAAGGCTCCTGGGTCAAGCAAAAGTTTGGTGGGTTTGTTGTCAATTACCACTTCTGTTATACAGGAGTTACCAGCTGTATAACCTTTTCCTCTGTTTGGTTTTGTCTTCATAAGTTGTGCATCTTGAACTTTTGATAAATCAACTTGACCATTGCTCAATTGTGGTAAGTGGGAATAAGATTCCATGATGTCAAAAGTGGCATTGATATTTTCTATATCTTTTGAAGATTCAGAAAATATGGATGACTTATCATCTGAATTGTCTTCAATTATGTCTTCTTTTTCAACATCTGGTTCTTTTTCAATGTCAATTTCATTGATTTTCCCCCTTTTTGGACATGTATTGGCTAAATGGGTGGTGCTTTGGCAAATATGGCATTTTCTGACTGTATCTGCAGATTTATATTTAATATTACTAGAATTTTCTTTGGGGTTTTTGTCCACAGAATCTTTCCAAGGTGTATTAAACCTTGTTTTAAGATTCACCCTACTAGAACCAATTTTGGTTCTGGTGGTTACTTCTTCTAGTATATTGATAATATCCTCTGCTGAAGATTGTTCAGTAGTCCTGCTTTTGACAGCATGCTCTAAGTCACCTCCACATTGTCTCAGAATTTTTCTATGGATCATAAATTCTGACATGTCAGGATATAATGCTGTTAATCTGTCCTTTTGTTGGCAAAACCATGGTAAAGCTTTGTCTTTATCAGCATTAAATTTGGCAGATTCAAAGGCTGTTTCAACTTTAAACCTCCAAGCATTATTTGCCCATTTGTTGATGATTTGGGTTTTCCACCAAGTCCAACTCTGGTGTCCATGTGCTTGTCTTATTTTGATGTACCATCTGTGAGCTGATCTGGTAAACAAGGTGTTAAACCTGGCTGTTACCAATCTGTCTGGTAATTCAAAATCCTCTTTGATCATGTCAATACCTCTAATGAATTCCATATGGTCATACTCTCCTTCACCACTGAAGTGAGGCCATTCTTTAAGTTTTGGAACTTCTTTCAAGAGTGCTTGGCCCATTGATGGTTCCAAGTTATGAAAAGAAGTGGATAATTCATTTTTTAATTGTGAATTATCAGGATCCAATACTTGTGGATTTGAAATTCTTGTGCCCTCATTTTGATTTAGAGGTGTAGACATTCTTGGTAAGGTGTTCAGTAATTGTTCAATGTCATTCATTTTACTGTTGCTACACCTTTGGGAATTTCTGTATTCATGTTGGAAGCTTTGTATTAAATTTATTACTTCAATTTTATAAATGTCTTCTTTATGTGTAAGTTCTTGCCATAACTCTGTCTGTCTTGTATTATCAGCAGTGACTTGATTCAATTTCATTGAT